>JAUCBJ010006551.1:0-26498 GCA_032718475.1 Nemertoderma westbladi | reverse complement strand
TGAGATTTAACTGAAGATTTTAAAAACTGTTGCATATCAGATTTTTTATTTCATTAGGAAACACGTTCCAATCTTAAATATCTTTTAAACAAAGCATTTACAGTTTGGGAGGTTAAAGTTTAAAGTACTGGCTCTGGTAACTGTAGAGTGTATATTACGCACATTGTTTCTCATTAAATTGTCACAAACACCTCGAAAAATACAGTTTGCCAACACATTGTTACTATCATTAAATTGTTGTCTTAGTTAATTAGGACACTTGATATTATGCACTTTATGGCTGGAATGGGGAATTTGTGACGTTTGAGAGGGTGGGGGGGGGGGGGGGGGGGGGGGGGGTGATATGTATGAATCTAAATTAAATTGAAGGAGGCATCAACATCAAAGAAATATATGGTGACTTGCACTCCAATCACCAGGCAGATTATAGTGGCAATGGTGGAATTGGGGTATAGAAGAATCCAACTGTGCATGAAGCATTGGACAAAATAAAATAGACCAAATCTCCAACCATATCGTATGTTGCATGCATATAGCGTATGTATAGCGTATATCGCATCATATCTTGCCAAACGGACTGACCTGGAAGACTGGCTAAGAAGTTTTCTAAAGTTGTTCGGATTGTGTGCTATTCTCCAATTAATATTGCATTGCCCCAAGATGTTATTGATGGAGTGGATCAGCATGCATTCTTATCTTCCTGGGTGACTTTAATGCCAGCCAACCAACCATCCAGGACAATGCAGAATCACCAGCTCATCGCCTCAATGGTTGGAAAGCCCACTTTGAAAAGGGTATTGTCTGATAACTTATAAAAGTAAAAGCGCATGAGTCTGTACTCCTAGATATTCCCATTATTAGTGATATATCCTTTGCTGAAGTGAAAGCTGCTGCAAAGAGCATTAAGACCAATCGTGCCAGTGGAATAGATGATGCCCCCCCCCCCCCCCCCCCTGAGGTTTTTAAAATACCAGAGTGTTTGGTGCTCATTTACTACCACATTATAATAGACATGTACAAAATGAAGAGAGTCCCACAAGAAATGCCAACAAATACGTTAGTGGCAGTTCCCAAGAAGGGCAACTGAACACTCTACGGATGTTTCCAAGGAATCTCTTTGATTTAAATTTCTGCAAAGCTATATATGATTGATAAATGGTAGTGGACTATTAATAAATCTAATAACTCGTTTACGCAATGTCCTATGACAAGAGAAAGAACGGCCTGGAAACCAAGGTCGCACAGTGGTCTACGACTATTGGAAAGGGGTCATAACTATCGACGGCATGGTTATAGACTGCTACCAGCCAAATATGGGGCAGTGACTAGCCTGTGATGAAAGTGATCAGTAAAATACTCTTGGTTTTTTATCATGGAACATTGCCAATGTATGGTATGAGATAAACTAGAAAACGATAAAGCTTTTAGTTTAATATTTACTTACGATTCAGTTTGGTTATATGAAGTTAAAACTTGGAAGAAATTCACAGTTCCAGGTTCCACTGCTTATAGTAAGTAATATGGCCAATGATAGACTTCAGGTTAGAATAATATATTTCTGAACGTGAGTTTATCTCACTGTCGGTTGACCTGTTGAAGGATGTATTGATATGTAGAGGATATATAACCTATAATAATGCATTTATATTCAAAAAAACCAGCAGGTTTGAGTTATTAGATATATGCCAGTTTGAGAACTTTAACCAAGGCTTTAAACAATTTACCTCCAGGAGAAAAGGATTTGACTTTCAGAAAGCGAGATAAATGGATAAGCCAAGTTGATATATGTATAATGTTGCCAAAGATGGGGCAAACAGTACATCTTCATTTAATCCAGGATAAAGAATTACCCTCTGACCATGTTCCTTTGGATGTACGGGTTACAAACTTTTATCAAACTTTTATCACTCTTTCAGAGTCTAAGGATCTAGGTATATCGGTTTATGATAATTATAACATTTACTGTCGAGATTCAGGTATGAAATACTGATCTCGAAAGAAAATGAGATGGATAAAATCAGTGTTGGATTAAATTTGGATAATGACATTCTAGCCAGCTTAGAAGGTAAGTCAGCTGGGGATGCTTTATATGGATTAACGGATGTAATTAGTGGAGCTATCATCTCTATGTTAGAAAAAGCCATTGTTTATAAATCTGTTGGCGCTGGTGTAAGTGAATATAACCATTGGAAAACACTTATCGATAATAATAACCAACCTGAGAAAGATTTCGAAATCCATAAACTGGAAGGGGCAAATTTATGATGAGGGTGATGACTGACCAAGCAAATTAAGTTTGGTGACCATTCCAGTAAATTACTATTTTCCCCAGAAATGGAATCGATAGAATCTGTGGATACTTCATCAGCACCATACCATACGAACCATTACTCGATAATCCAATCATCACTTTAGAGTTAGATGATGCAATGGGTAAGTTGAAAGCAAACAGAAGCGCTTCGGGTCAATCAGATCAGTATATGATGGTTCGACAACATTTGTGTCTACTGTTGATGGTGACACAGAACCATTTGAAGTATTATGGGGAGTCCTGCAAGGAGACACACTTGCACTATTCTTGTTCATAATCGTGGTTGACTATGTTCTACGCATGTCCTTCTCAGAATCACTAGAGGGAGCCCAACGGCTCCTCAGCTCGCTCATTAGAACAGGCTGCTTCTGGTGTTGGTCTTTTTATTAACTCCAAAAAGACCAAAACTTTGACAGTTAACTATGAAAGTCCCCATCAAGCCTCTGATCGGATGAGCATAAGCTCAAAGGATGGTGTGCTGGAGCATGTAGACGACTTCTGTTACCTGCGATCATGAATCTGGAAATCAGGTGAAGACCTTCGAATACGTAAGGGAAAGGCATGGGCAGCTTTGAATAGGCTTTCCAGGATTTGGAAGTCACAGAGAATAATCGGAAACTTAAGGTCCGATTATTTAGAGCAGCAGTAGTTCCAGTACTCCTTCCTCTATGGGAGTCCATGCTGGGCTCTAACTGCTGAGGACACCAAATCTTTGTATGGCACATTCACAAGAATGCTACACCGGGTTCATTGTGTCAAGTACAATGCACACATCTCCAACCAGACACTATATAACATTGGAGGTGTCTCATTGGTTCCCCCAAGGTTGACACTAGAACAAAGTCGCCTCCGCTTTACAGGACATTGCTTTCGCCGTGGGGACCAGCCAGTGCATAATCTTGTGCTTTGGCAGCCTCATGGAGTGAATAAGCATGGTGGACAGCCCATGACTTTCTTGAGACGCATTAAGGACACTGACCTTGAAGATGCGGATGATCTAGCAAATGTCATGGGTGATAGGGAGTTGTGGCCGCGCAATTCTGTCAACAAGCCAGCACAGCATTCTTAAAAATGCAGCTGCAATGCAGCATGCCGATCCTAGTAGTAGTAGTAGTACCTCTACGCAAAAGCTCATCTGGACTTATTTGTGCGTGAAGGCACCATGAACGTGTTTTAGTATGTAGAGTCTTCTTTCAATTTATCCTATGACTTATAAATAATAAATTCTCACTAATATCTACTTTCAATTCAGACACAATGTGCTTATCCCATAAATCGTAATTAACTGTAGCTTCCCTTAACATTGGTACTCAGGTTTTCCGGTTCTCTACGAAATACCTGCCCCATAAATTTATATTAGCGCCATTATTGTTCATCATCAATAATTATTCAATATGTAACTTTACTGCTCACATCAATTAAATTTCTATAAAATAATTGTATTATAAATGGCTGAACCAAAGAATGAGACACATACGGTTTTGCAAGGATTTCACTACACCTTCACAATTCGTGTAATTTGGCTGTTGCTGCTAATTTTCTTTTCCTACAATGGTTACAAACAAGTCAACCAATATGTGACGGGCAACTTATCTACAGAAATTAAATTTCAGGTAATGTTATAATGTAGTATATTATTTTTCATGCAGTTTGTTAGTTAGTTTATTGACCCTCTGCATACCTGATATTTACATATCTATAATCAGCCTGCTGCAAAGCAGCTGCACATTGAGATGTTATTATGGCTTAACAAAAAATTTGTTGCCACCACCATGCAATCTTTAATTCATTTGTTTGAAGTAATGCAGCAGCAAGTATTAAGAATGCTATGCTGACGTGTTGACAAAATTTAACCTCCACCCCCGCAACTCCCTAACTATGACTTCTGCGAAAATAACGCATCTTCAAGGCCAGTCAACACAAATACTTCACCTTGAATGGTTATCCCATTACAATGGGTGACAGACAAATTCATATTGAAGTTTACTTAATAATAAACGCTGCACTTTTAACAAAACTCTTGTCAAACGGCCAATATTTATATTATATTATTTATAATATTTCTAAATTTTACATTTATTGGATGGTCCCAATATAATTACGACCTTTTTATTAAAGAAAGTCTTTACATACGATAAACCCTCCCTTTATATACAGGGAACCTCCTTCCCTTTGTACCTGTTTTCTAATTACCATTACACCCCCCCCCCCCCCCCCTGCCCCTTCCCCTCCTACGCCACCCCATCCCCCCAATAATGGACTTGCAGTATTATAAACATGGAACTAGGACAATTGCCCCCTGAACAATTGTCCCGCGCAGACAATTACCCCCCCCCCCCCCCCCCCCGATATCTTATTTACAGAATAAATTTTTAAATCTTGAAATCCTTTCAATGTATTCCTATGTTTTTATGAAATTAAACTCTTAATGTTCTGCACACACGCTACCTACCGAGAGAATGGGGGACAGAGTGATTTACGAATCACAGCTGGGTATCCAATATCCAATATAATAATGCATACCAAGGAACATGAGGTGATGTGATGTTAGCTGGGAGATGGTTAGTAATACATCTCAGGGAAGAAGCTAGCATAGGGCCAAAGGGAATATGGAATGACAGGGGGAAAAACCAACCAATAGCGGGGCAGTATATGGCCAGTAAACGTGTATCTATTGGTAGGTCAACATGTAGGTAGCACTGTATAATAAGTTTTCCATGCAATTTTCTATATCCATTACCCAATATTAATTTGCGTTCAGTTGGCTATTACTAACTGTGGAAGTCAGACGTTTTTTGACTGTTGCCCATAGTAACTACTGATTGTACTGACATACTGACCAGTACTTATATATGTCAGCTATTATTAACAATAATAAACCAATAACTCTCATATTTATATCGGCCCTTTCCTGATGACCTTTCTGGCCCAAACCCTGGGTCACCAAGGAGGCCAGATTGTGATGGGGAGAGGGATTCTGGAGTTGAAGGCTACTCTCATGTTCCACCCCGACCAACAAAGCCATTGGTGAATCTGAGGCAAGTCACTAGACTAGCCTCAGTAAACACCCTAACACTCGGGTCCCCAATGCGACAAGGTGAGCTGACTGCCTTGGCAGATAAGCTTTCTCTTACCGCAGTGGGTGTTCAAGAGCACCGAATGCAGACTGGACAGACTGATGAGGTTCTGATTAAGGACATGGGGGGCGGTTGGCGACTCGCCCTCGCGTCAGCAGATGATAGTGGCAATGGTGGAATTGGTCTATTGATGAATCCAACTGCACATGCAGCATTGGACAAAATAGACCAAATCTCTAACCGCATCATCCGTTGCCACTTCTCATGTTCTGGAAGACTGGCTAAGAAGTTTCCTAAGGTGGTTCTGATTGTGTGCTACTCTCCAACTAGTGTTGCCCCTGTAGAGGAGGTGGAAAATTTCTACCACAATCTACAAGCAGCAACTGATGGAGTGGATCAGCATGCATTCTTAACATTCCTGGGAGACTTTAATACAAGTCTGCATCAATCACCTACATCGCCCTGGGTCTATAGCAATAGTGTTAACCGAAATTCTGTCCATCTTCAGGATTTTATCTCTGGAAATGGATTGTTTTCGGCTGGAACCCAGTTCAAGAAGCGAACTGGAAAGCTATGGACTCATAGTGGACCCAGTGGTCACAAGTCCCAGATAGACCATATTCTGTTTCGTAGGAAATACAGGAGCTCTATACAAGACTGTATTGCATTTACACTTCGACCCTTCTCCAGTGATCACCCCTTATTGTGGCCAAGGTAAGACTTAGTCTGCGTGCTAGCAGAACAACGAAATCTGCCTTGCCGCGGCATGACTGGTCCTCTCTGTTGCAACAGCCAAGTGTGAGATCCAGCTTCACACTACAGCTGAGCAACAGGTATGAGGCTCTTGCCTCTGAGGCGGCAGATCACTGTGAGGGCTATACTGCCTTTACAGAAGCAGTTAAGTTAGCAGCTGCAGAAACAGTTCCTGTAGACCCTCGAAACAGGAAAAGGGCCCCCTGGACTGACAACAAAATTCAGAAGTGCCGAAATGACCTTCATAAGGCGCAGAAAGAGTCCCGACTCAAACAGACTACAGCGGCCAAGAATGCAGTTAAGGCTGCATCTAGGTCCCTGAACAGGCAGTACTCTGTTAATCTACAGGAGCTAATAAACCAACAGGTTGATGCCATCAATGATGCTGACGACAGCAGGCAATCATCCCAGGCATGGAAATCGATCAATCTGCTTACTGGGCGGAAAAGCCAACTAACCACCAAGGTTAAGGCTGAATCACCAGCCGATCGCCTCAATGGTTGGAAAGCCCACTTTGAAAAGCTCCCCAATAATGACAGGGTATTGCCTGATAACTTTATAGAAGTAAAAGTGTCTGAGTCTGTACTCCCAGATATTCCCATTGGCGATATCTCCTTTGCAGAAGTGAAGGCTGCTGCAAAGAGCATTAAGACCAATCGTGCCAGTGGAGTAGATGGTGTTCCCCCTGAGGTCTTTAAAATACCTGAGTGTTTAAAGCTCATCTATCCCATCATAGTAGACATGTACTGAACAACAAGAGTCCCATAAGAAATGAAAACAAATAAGTTGGTGCCAGTTCCCAAGAAGGGCAACCTAACACTCTATGGTTCTTTTCGGGGAATCTCATTGATCTCGATTGCTGCAAAGCTATACAATCTATTAAATCGCATCAGGGATCCCATTGAGAGACTGCTCCGTGGAAATCAGAATGGGTTCCGTAAAGGTCGTGGGACCATGGAGCCCATTTTGGCACTTAGAAGGATAATTGAAGAATTATCAAAAAAGAAAGACAGGCATCTGGCTGTTATCTTTGTTGACTTCTTCAAGGCCTTTGATTCAGTCTCTCGGTCACGTATGTTCAGCATACTTTCATTATATGGGATTCCTGATGAAATTATTGCAGCAATCAGATCAGTATACGATGGTTCGACAACATTTGTGTCTACTGTTGACGGTGACACAGAACCATTTGAAGTGTTATGGGGCGTCCTCCAAGGAGACACACTTGCACCATTCTTGTTCATTATTGTGGTTGACTATGTTCTACGCATGTCCTTAGATCATCATAATGATGATGGGGTGATGATAACTCCACCTGCTGGCTCCAGAAGTCGAGGAAATCCAGCCAAGTACCTAACTGATCTAGACTTTGCTGATGACTTAGGAGTACTCTCAGAATCATTAGAGGGAGCTCAACGGCTCCTCAGCTCATTAGAACATGCTGCTTCTAGTGTTGGTCATTTTATTAACTCCAGAAAGACCAAAATTCTGACAGTTAACTTTGAAAGTCCTCAGCAAGTCTCTGATCGGATGAGCATAAGCTCAAAGGATGGTATGCTTGAGCATGTGGACGACTTCTGTTACCTGGGATCATGGATCCGGAATTCAGGTGAGGACCTTCGAATACGTAACGGAAAGGCATGGGCAGCCTTGAATAGGCTTTCCAGGATTTGAAAGCCACCTAGAATTAATCGGAAACTTAAGGTCCGATTATTTAGAGCAGCAGTAGTTCCAGTACTCCTGTACGGGAGTCCATGCTGGGCTCTAACTGCTGAGGACACCAAATCTCTGGATGGCACATTTACAAGAATGCTACGCCGGGTACATTGTGTCAAGTACAATGCACACATCTCCAACCAGACACTATATAACATTGGAGGTGTCTCATTGGTTCCCCCAAGCTTGACACTAGAACAAAATCGCCTCCGCTTTGCAGGACATTGCTTTCGCCGTGAGGACCAGCCAGTGCATAATCTTGTACTTTGGCAGCCTCATGGAGTGAATAAGCATGGTGGACAGCCCATGACTTTCTTGAGACGCATCTTAAAGGACACTGGCCTTAAAGATGCGGATGATCTAGCAAATGTCATGGGTGATAGGGAGTTGTGGCGGTGCAATTTTGTTGACAAGCCGGCACAGCATTCTTAAAAATGCAGCTGCAATGCAGCATGCCGATCCTAGTAGTAGTAGTAGTAGTATGGCCTTTCAGCCATGATACCTACAGCATGGCAATGCGTACTAAAAATGACACAAATTCACCAGTTGGGATCCCACGCCAACTCAGATCCCATCACAGTCAAAAACCACAGAAAAAGTGACCCAAACATCAGTGCCAACGACAAGCCAACATCACCAATGAGATTAGCGATTGAGAGACGCCCCAGAGTTCGATCGGAGGAGGGAGTCTGCCGCATACTCCCTGTGACAGGGACGCGACGATTAGGGAGGTGGCAACGAGGCGGTACCAGCACACCACACTGGATTTGGTGGAAGGCGATGTTTCGATTGGAGTGGAGGAAGGCGGACAGGTACGAGAAGGAGGACGCGAGTCGACACGAAATGGGAGCAGTGAGAGAAGCACCGGCGCCACCAGCCAACCACTGGCTACAGGTAGCGAGCGGCCCACCGGAACAGCAACGGGCGGGCCGACGGTGCAATGCTGAACGAGACAAGGAAAATAGGACATTCAGGAGGAGGATGTTGCGACGAGTGATCATCTACGATGAGGGTATAATGCCACCCAAAGGATCATCGATCCAGGAAGGAAGGAAATTTAGATCAACCCAAATTAAACCGCAAACTGGGTGAGTGCAACAAACACTTACATTATCTAGCCCGATTTGGGCAGGGTAAGTTAGCAAACGAGAGGGTGAGAGAGGTCACCACAGAACTGTTTGAATTGTGGCAATCGGGGATAACTAACAGCCATCAGCTGTATCCCAAGAACAATGTTCCAGAGTCCTTTGATGCTCTGACACCAGCACACCTGCTAAGGGAGAGGCCAGCGGAGATAGATATGCGATATATCGACAAGGACAATATAAGCTCACAACAGAGTTGGAGGGTAGCTAAGGCGATTGATGCAGTGTATTGGAAAAGGTGGATTCAAGAGTACCTACCAACGCTGCACAAGATGAGTAAGTGGAGGACTAACCAGCAGGAGTTGGGGAAAGGCGATTTAATAATCGTGACAGATGATACAATCATCAACAACCACATCATCATCAACATCAGCTCTCTGGGACTGGAACTGTTGGACTCGCAGCTGGGGATCTTGGTCGCGACTCGTCTTCAGTGCAGTCTGACTAAGCCCCACAGCAGTGCCCTGTGTGGCAAGGGTGTTCTGTCGGATGTTCTTTTCTGCTCAAGGAGCCTCGGCAGACTCCTGCGCTACTCAATGTTGAACGACATTGTGCGCCGGGCGCTCATCAGCTGTGGCGTCCCCACTACACTTGAGCCACTAGGCTTGTGTAGAGGGGACGGAAGCGAGTAAATAGCGTTACTCTGGTCCCATATGGAGCCGCGGACGGGTCCTCACATGGTGGACCCACTGGCGACCATCCACCTTGCCAATCTCACCCAATCTCACCGCTTCCTCCTGCAGAGACTGGCTGTTGCCATCCTGGTCGGAAATACCGTTATGGGGGCCGTGGACCCCACACTCACTAACAACGAGGGACTCTACGAGGTGGTCCATGGTCCCTAGTACCCCCCAACCCCAAAATGTTATTATATTGTTTACTTTTATATTTATATTATAGACTGAAGATAGTCTCCCCCTTCCTTCTATAACCATCTGTAACATCAATAAGAAACGGCTTGATGTATGGAATAATTTGAAATCGAATGGAGATCCAGATTTGACGAATTTTGAAGCATGGCATACTACCAAATTGACACAACAGTTAGAAGAATACATAAATGGTCTTTCTCCAGAGCAGATGCAACCAAATTTTAGTAATTATAATTGGGCAACATGGAACGGTGCAGAACAGTTAGTTTTTACAAGATCGTCTTGCACATAGTGAATATACTTGTACTTGTACTTGTACTTGTACTTGTACTTGTACTTGTACTATGTACTTGTACTTGTACTTGTACTTGTACTTGTACTTGTACTTGTACTTGTACTTGTACTTGTACTTGTACTTGTACTTGTACTTGTACTTGTACTTGTACTTGTACTTGTACTTGTACTTGTACTTGTACTTGTACTTGTACTTATACTTATACTTATACTTATACTTATACTTATACTTATACTTATACTTATACTTATACTTATACTTATACTTATACTTATACATATTATGGTAATAATAGTTGTTCCAGATGGGAATCGAAGTAGCGAATCAAATAAATAAATAGCGCAATAGCAATAAAATAACATATTGATAGTGCAAGCGTTTAGATATTGCTGGCACATTGCATATTATAATTTTCATTTATTTGTGCAGAAATAATTTTGCATAGGTCGAAATAAGCAATTGTGCTGGTTCAACTACTGGTGACATGCTTCTACGTTTTTCCTTTTAAGAAAAAATATTATAATATCATTTATTACAATTCCATTAACGGCCCAACTACAATTTATGTATTTAATATCAGCTGACAGACATACTCGAGCTGAATGTTTCTTTATTTGTACTTCCCTGCTGTTTCACTCTAACATACTTAAGGCCGTTCATGTCCAGTGAAAACGTTAGTGAAAACGGTTTTCAAAAATATTTGGAAGTTTTTCGAGTTATAGCACCATTTTTAAACCCTGCTTTTGGTACTTTTTTTATTTTGTTTTTTGAAAATTACATTTCATGAAACATCTCTATTTTTTCATTTACACCGGTTTTCTGTTGTTTGCAATTTTAGATGGAATTCATATAAATTAATTTATAAATTTCAAACTTTTTTTTTTCTTCGAAACCTTTTTTTTCTGCCTGCACCAAATTTTGAAATATGTCAATTTTGTAAATTGATCGTTTGAACCTGTTTTTTGCGCAATAGGAGGGTGTATTTTGGGGTTCTGGTTTTGATGGAATATATACGAGTTGTACCAGGCGCTTCAAACTTGTATTTTGTGAGGTGTGCCAGCACGAAATTTTGAAAATCCATTCAATAGTTAAATTGCTTGTGACAACTTATTTCTCGCGTGTTAGAGGTTTATGGCGGTTCCGAATTCAATGGAATAAATAATTATCTAACTAGACATCTCAAACTCGTATTATTCGGAAGTGGGTGCAAAGTTTGATGCTAGCACCAAATTTTGAAAACCATCAAATATATCAATTGATTGTGTCACCTTGTTTCTTGCGATATACGGGTTTGTGAGGGTTCTGATTTTCATTTAAATAAGTAAAAATGGCATATAAGAGTTTTATTTTCAAACTTGTTTTTTTCGCCGGTTGATGACAATTTTGTGCCAGCACCAAATTTTTGAAAATAAGCAAATTGATCAATAGATAGTATCATCTTGTTTCTTGTGTTATACGGGTTTTTGAGGGTCCTGATTCCGATGGAGTCAATAAAAACCGCACTAGACATCTCAAACTTCCATTATTCTTCCATTGTTCTATCTTCTATTGTTCTATCTTCTATTCATTATTATAGTATTCCATTAGAATCGTATAAGTGAATTAAATTTTTTGTGATCAAACTGAAAAGTGCTGGTTACTGTAGAGGACTAAAACAGTCATTTATAGTAATCAGATCATTTTAAATATTTTCAAATGGATTTTACGCCCCATAAAACCTGTATTTTCAATATTGCCACTAAATAGCAATTAGCCGATAATTGTTACTTTCAAATATTATGAAAATTGTTCATTACTTGTAATTTTGGTGCTGGAAAAAAACTACCCTAGTTCATTTTTTCCAAATTTTTTTCGGTCGGATTGTAACTAGTGAAATCAAACAAAAAATCAGACGTTTTCGATAAAATTTGTAGATTTTATCCCGTTACTAACTAATAAGGTTAAAAGGAATCTCAAAAATAACATGGGCTGTTATCCACCACCCTCATTCTCTCAATAGACCGTCATAGAGCACAATGATTATGCTATGCACTGTTGGTCCTCCAGGCAAAAGCAATGTGAAGGAGAGAGAGGCTCTATTCAAGTGTCAAGCATGAGGGTCTAGTGATACATTTCAATGTTGTATAATATCTGATTAGAGATGTGTTACTGTTGTACTTGACTGAATGAACCCGTTATTATATAGTCTTTCATTATTCTTGTATAAGCAAGTAAGTAGGTGGTGATAAAATCATCCACCATATCGTTATTATGATGGTATAAGGTCATGTGTAATAAATAATCCAGTACAATTATGAACACGTTCGTGGGGTCTTTATTTTTAATTTTACAATACTCTTATCCTTCATTAGCTTCGTTGCGCTCGTCCTGTTTTGTCCTAAAATAATTTCCCTAAACGGAGACTAACGACCTTTATAACTGTGCAAAGTCTCGAAACTGTGAGAGTAACTGCCGATTTATGGCAGATGGCTACTCGTATCCACTGTAAACTCGTTGCGTTCGTTGGTTTTTGACCAAATTTGAGATTCTTTCTAAACTTTAGCCGGACTACATACATACCAAGTTTCGTTTAACCGAATAACGGAATAACCGAGTTATTAGCGATCAAAAATTTACGACGACAAATCGTTAATGGTACCCATATGCTAAGGCTTCGCTCACTTCGTGGCTCGCCCCACAACTGGGTTAGTGTTGGATTGTAAAACGAGTGGGAGCCCCATTCACCAGGGATATTAATTATATATGAATTCGTTATATAATCAAGTTATTTCTATTCCCATTCTAATATATACATTTTATAGTTTCACTCCTGCAGGAATAACAATTTAAGCACTATTATGATACAGTAATTATAACTCAATTGACAGTACATCTAATGAGTGTGTGACTACAACCACCAGCTGTAATTTCCAATTTCCATTTAGGTACTGGAATGAACTTGGCATGAAGCGTGGAATTACTAACTGCTTTTTGGCTGGTGATCACGGGTACCATCGAAGACCAATAAAGTGCTTTGATAAGAATAATTTGGATATTATTAATGATAGATATTGGAAATTTAATTATCATACTGAAGTTGGAAAATGTTGGTTATTCAACTTCAATAATTCTATAACCTTCTATACAGCTGAACCACATGGCGGAGTTAAATTTCATCTTGATGCATACCAAGATCTCTACAAACCAACGGCTTTGACTACGGGCGGTGCAGGATTTTATGTAATGGTACATGGTCATAAAGAACACCCCAATCCAAATGCAAATGCGTTTCAAATTGCAGTGGGAAGGGAAACTTCTGTGGGTTTAACAAAAACTGTAGAGATAAAAGACTATGGCAATTGTACAAGAGTTGGATATACTCCAAAACATCTGAAGTATTATAATAATCAGACTTATAGTAAACAAAACTGCATTGCTGAATGTGAAGCAGACAAGTTTGTTTCATCATGTCCTAATGGGGCCAAATGTCGTCTAATATTTCATCCTGGCACAATCCCATTCTGTGATCCAGAACAGGAATTTAATTGTTCCATGAATGGAGATAATCCTGCAAACTCTAACAAACAAGTAAATTGTGCACAGGTTAGTAAATTATAACGTTGAATGGGATATTCTTTTAGGCTCATTAAACCAAGGAATAGAGTCAAGGATCTAAGTTCGCCTATAGGATCTAAGTTCGCCTATAGGTTCTAAGTTCGCCTATAGGATCTAAGATCGCATATAGGATCTAAATTCGAGTCTAGGATCTAAGTTCGCCTATAGGATCTAAGATCGCATATAGGATCTAAGATCGCATATAGGATCTAAATCCGAGTCTAGGATCTAAGTTCGCCTATAGGATCTAAGTTCGCCTATGGGATCTAAGTTCGTCAATAGGATCTAAGTTCGTCTATAGAATCTAAGTTCGCATATACAGTACAGGCCACCAGAAAACGCAGATTTGTACAATTGTGAACACATTTTATCAAATGTGTACCAGTGTAATGTAATGTTGTTGAACGGGACTATTGAACATAATTGAATTGGCAACAACCAAAATTTTTTCGCCAAAGGATACAATTGAATACTTTTGAAACGCTTAGTAATCTGGAAACTCTCTGTAGTTTGCCGCGAACTGTCACCTACTGCAGCTGGAAATGCGATAAGGATTTTGTTTACCTTTATAGTGTGCGGTTAATAGTGTCTAGTAGGCAGGCCTATAGTTAGTGATGTTAAGGCATCTTCTGGTGTTTATCTGTGCCCTCTCGGTGTCAGACTAATAGCGCGACATCTCCCTGCACTAAATTAATTATTCAATGCTCTAGGCTCCTCCATCCATATACCCATCCACTCCCATACACTCCATGAACCTCCATGTGGTCTTGTATGTAATTCTCTCTCTACCAATACAGCCCATGTCCGCAATGTTACGCCCTGGGGGCTCTCTCATCTACCTAATATCAGACATACAGGCGCACCGCACACAAAGCCTTTGTCGGTCCCAGCAAGTTAGCCTCCTGCTGTGTGATCTAGAAGATAACTCGCCATAACCTGCCAATCAGATGACTTGAACAAATGTGTTCACATGTGATCACATTGGATGAAATCTGCTTTTTCTGGTGGCCTGTACTGCAGGATCTAAGTTCGCCTATAGGATCTAAATTCGAGTCTAGGATCTAAGTTCGCGTATAGGATCGAAGTTCGCTTCTAGGATCTAAGATCGCATATAGGATCTAAATTCGAGTCTAGGATCTAAGTTCGTCAATAGGATCTAAGTTCGCCTATAGGATCTAAATTCGAGTCTAGGATCTAAGTTCGCCTTTAGGATCTAAGTTCGCCTATAGGATCTAAGTTTGCATATAGGATCAAAATTCGAGTTGTAATGGAGTTCTCGTGCTCCTTGGCATGACAAGCTCCTAAAACGGCTTTGAATCTCAAAAAGGTTCCAGGTAGTGCTCAACCTTTGCTTAATGTTTTAGTTTTCCGGCTAACATAAAATATTTCCACTAGAACACGGTCCTTCAATGACTTGTTCTTTACGGACATCCACAACTTTTCAATATAGTACAAAACACAGTGATTTTCTGTTCTTCCCAAATAATACTGTATATTGCTTCATTCTAAATAAATGAAATAGCTTAATGTAACACTGCGGAAAAACCTCTGGGATGAGGAAAAAGATAGAAACCGGGTTGAGTGGTGCTTTGGGTCCGTTAGGATCCAAAGTATAGCCTCTAAATAATCCAAAAGGCAGAGAAAAAATATACCGTATTTTTAGCCGTTTATTTGTAAAAATACACCGGAACAAATAGACAAATAAATGGCAAAGAAAATCTCAATAATAATTGTTTTGAAAAACGTCTTAATAAATCTAAAGCTGTGAACAAAGGTCATGAAAAAAAGTCTATAAAGTTATGGGAAAGTCGTAACAAACTTGGTGCAGCATCACGCTATTGTAACTTGGCGATAGTGCAAACACCAGATTACCGCCTGAGTCTAGGCAGGGGTGGTACCGATTGGACTTAAATGGTTAGCTGCAATTTGTTCTCAGACCATACAGTTTTATTCGGGCGAACTGGGAATAAACGTATAGCATGCGGACAGTGCACCAGCACTACCGTGAGTAAGAGAGCCGATCCAATGGAGACGTTGCCACTTTGCCGACAAGAACTGAATAAGTTGATCCTCCTGGGACGAACTAAACAGCTAGCAGGAAAGAGTAAGCACACAAGTGTTCCGGGCTAGTTTAGCCAGTAAACTCAGACCAACGGTGGAATCGTCTTACGTTCCTGGCAATAGCAAAGCCTTTCGCAGGCCCGACCCAGCAACAAAGACTGCCCCAACTTGGAACAGAGCTGACTTCTAGGCTAAACTTATGCTGTACTGAGGAGCAGAGCTCACTTCAGGCAGCTGGGGTTGAAGTGTCTTGTTTTTTGTCCCGATGCGGCCCTATTTATAACCCAATGTGGGGTCAATATGGAGTTGACCCCTAATTATCACCTGCGCGAAGGTGGACTTTCTGGACAGAGACTTTACGTTCAAACCATGTTAAAATATGATTTCTGCTTATAATAGACTAATTAATATTGGTACCTGGATGGAGTTTTGAAGGTGACTAGTCAATCATTCCCTACTGCTATTGGGTGGTAGCAGTAGGCTGTGTACTGAGGACCGGTGTAAGGGAAGGGATGTATTGGATAACAATGGACCCTGGGTGGTACCCTGGGTGAATATTTCTAGGATGAATATTACGGTGAATATTTCTGGGATGAATGTTACGGCAGGATAGGAAAGGGGGAATAATTATGTTGTAATTATTTCGTTTTTAAAATCAGAGTCCTGAGGAAGTGTATTTGGTATGTTTATAGGTCAAAATAAAGTTTTCAAGTTAAATATTAAATATAAATATATATAATAAATAAAATATATATATAAATATAATATATATATATATATATATAATAATAAAATATAAATAAATAATATATAAATAAGTTAAATATTCCAGTACTAAAATAATGTTTTATATAGGCCATACCATCGAGTTAACTGGGGGCGGCGGTGACTGGGGGAAAGATTTTCTTGACAACAATTTGATATATTGATATGGGGAGAGTTCTGTAAATTTTAATTTGCTGGAATTTTGTCAATGGACGTAATAGAAGCACCTCGTTAAGTAAAGGCCTGTTTACACGTGGCAACTTTTAGAGCAACTTTCTCGGCAACTTGTAGAGCAACTCAGGTTGCCGATCAAGTTGCCGAGAAAGTTGCTCTAAAAGTTGCCACGTGTAAACAGGCCTTTACTTAACGAGGTGCTTCAATTACGTCCATTGACCAAATTGCAGCAAATTAAAATTTACAGAACTCTCCCCATATCAATATATCAAATTGTTGTCAAAAAAATCTTGCCCCCAGTCACCGCCCCCAGTTAACTCAATGGCATGGCCTATATAAAACGCAATAATTTTTATTGTCCGTTTAAATCCTTTTTTTGTCCTTTTTTTTTTATTTTTTATGTCCTCCAAAAGTCTAATGTTAGGTTCCATGCTACCGGTTTCTCTACTGCTGTTCTCTCAGGCTATCAGTACCGGTATTAGTATATATAGCACTATTTTGCTGTATTGTATGTACAGATGTAGGTATAAAGCAGGTATTTCTGTATTTTAGTACCGGCACCGGTACTGCTATAGGCCTACTGTGTAGCCTACCATTTAAATACGGTAATGGTAGACCTACCGGTTGTGCTAATAAATTTTAAATAATTGATAGGCCAAACTGGATTGCAGGATTGTGGAAAATGTGGATATACCTTTCACATAATTTAGGCCTATTACTGTATTAGTTTTATCGTCTCTGTAACCTGCTCCTTTCCCTCAATTAGTTAAATGATCGTTTATTGTTTTGGTTAGAAAATCCCGCCTCTGTAACCTGCCCCTTTCCCTCAATTAGTTAAATGATAGTTTATTGTTTTGGTTAGAAAATCCCGCCTCTGTAACCTGCTCCTTTCCCTGAATTGGTAAAGTGACCGTTTATTGTTTTGGTTAGAAAGGCCCGCCTCTGTAACATGCCCCTTTCCCTCAATTAGTTAAATGATCGTTTATTGTTTTGGTTAGAAAATCCCGCCTCTGTAACCTGCTCCTTTCCCTCAATTAGTTAAGTGATCGTTTATTGTTTTGGTTAGAAAATTCCGCCTCTGTAACCTGTCCCTTTCCCTCAATTAGTTAAATGATCGTTTATTGTTTTGGTTATAAAATCCCGCCTCTGTAACCTGCTCCTTTCCCTCAATAAGTTAAGTGATCGTTTATTATTTTGGTTAGAAAATCCCGCCTCTATAACCTGCTCCTTTCCCTCAATTAGTTAAGTGATCGTTTATTGTTTTGGTTAGAAAATCCCGTCTCTGTAACCTGCTCCTTTCCCTGATTTTGTAAAGTGACTGTTTATTGTTTTGGTTAGAAAACTCGGCCTTAACCTGCTCCTTTCCATCAATTGGTAATTGTTTTTGGCTATAAAATGAGTGTTTTGCTACGTCATGTGGTAATCGATTATCGACAACAACCACAAACTATTAAATATAGAGTCTTTTTACCACAGGCGCATATGGAAATCTATCTCATATGGTCTATAAATCATGGAATCATGGAATGTTTTGGCACAGGCATAGTGAAATCAACTGTCTGACAGTCCAGAAATCAGCAGTCTGACAGTTTGAAGAAATACATATATAAAAAGTCATTAAAAGGACAATAAAAGTCATGAAAAGGACAACAAAAGTCATTATGCATAATTAGTAAGAAAAAAATGACAAAAAAAGTCAAATAAAAGGACATAAAAAATCACTGCCTATATAAAACAATATTTTAGTACTGGAATATTTAACTTACTGAAAACTTTTTTTTGACCCCTTTTGTCCCGTCCGCAACGGGTACAGATTTGATGAGAATCACCCATCTGATGAATCCATGTACCGGTATACGTTTGAGTTTTTCTGTCTGTCGTGTTAGGTTAATATATGGCCAAGCCATAGGGTTACTTACATTATCACAGATTGATATATTGCCAAATATGTGTGACATAAAATTTGTCAACATATGGCCTTGACTTTCTAAATCATTATACTGTATAAGGACTTTCCAAAATTACCTTTTTAATTGTTGACTGTAATTGACTGCAATTAATTGTTGAGAAAATTATTACGGTTAAAAAGGCTTTTTCTCAGACATCAACAATATCCACTCCCAAACTTGATATCATTAAATTAAATATGACCGGGCCATATCGTAACCTATATTATTTCAGGTTGATATATTGCCAAATACATGTGAATTATAATTTGTCAACATATGGCCTTGACTTTCCACCACATACTGTACTGTACATATACTTCCTTTCCTATACTATACAGGCGTACAGTACAGCTGTTACCCAAATATACATATGATAATAAATAGTTCTTTATAGGCCTACTTATTTTTGAACAGTTAATATAATACGTTAAGGAGTGAAATTAGTGATGTAAACACTAAACACTGTTTGTAAACACTGTTTCTAGATGTATTTTGAGCATTTAATAAAACTAACAAAAACGTTTCCTCTAATTAAGTAATTTACTGCACATCTTCACTGTACAGTTTTAGATGTAACACATTGGCCACATAATATACAGTATAATATACAACAAGTCATTATATTGATTCAGATACATTAATGTGTGGTGTTGGTTTCAGTATAGGATAGACATATGGCCACGGTGGCCATATGTTTGCAAAAGTAACAATATGTCTTAAAAGTTACTCTATGGCCACCATATTATCCCTACCGCCTACCATATGGCCACCTACCTAGGGACCTATGGTTACCTCCTGTATAATATCCATATTTTATTATATATATATTTTATTACATATGCTAATCATGTATCTGTAAATCTTCATTGCACGGTAAACCTGCTAAAAGGTAGTATGACACCAGGTTAGTCAAGCGGTACTGAAGCGGATGCCGTTTCTACTCGTTCACACTGAGCAGTGCCGCTTCGATTCCGTTGCTGTTATGCTTCGGTACCGCTATGAGACACAGGGGCATCTATTTCCTCAAAATAATGAAAAAATTTACTTCCAGACGTAAATACCCATTATATTAATTCTACTGTAGAACACATTTTACTGACAATAAAATAATGGTTGGTGAGAGATCGCCCATAAGCTTCCATTTGCAATAATGAAAAATAATATGATAAAAGTATAAAAATTATGTATGACAATTTCGAAAATTTTAAGAAAATCAAATATTAATTTCAACCCCGGCGTGTTATGATTCAACATTAAATAACATTCCTATATCTAAAATAACTTTCTTAGTTATTTATAAACAGTCTTAAAAAGATTGTTGTTGGGCTAGATACAATTATTGATTAAGAAATAACAAGATACATTTTAATTACTTCTGTTTGGGCTAATTCAGTAAAATTAACAAAGAAACACTAATACCGGTAACTGAATACTGTAATATATTGTAATACAGCAAAAGTCAGGCAGTAATAACTGTTTAAACATGGCTGCAAATCTGATGACTAATATGAAATGACAAATATTGAAATGTAAGATAGGTTTAAAGAATTTCCTATAAAATTTTTATACTTTTGTATTTGACCCTAAATTTTTGCATGCAAGCTCAGAATTAAATTCTCTTTCAAATGGTATATTACACTAAGGTGCATGTCTGGCAGATTTGGCTGGCCAGGGGGGGGGGGGGGGGGGGGGCAATCATTATGGAACACCCGGTATAATAATAATAATAAATTAAGTTAACTTTGGAAACAAAGTGAAAGGTTATATTGTGGAAGATCAACCCATGGTGGTTAAACTGCATTCCTTGGCGTAATAAACCAGAGAGATTCTCCAATTCATAATAACAATAATAAATCACAATAATTCTTATTGTTATTTGATTATTATTATTAAAATTTATGATGAATGTATGGAATCCGGATATTGGATTAATGCGCTGATGGAATTGGAATGAATAGTAAAATCATTATTACATTATCTTTTCTCTATATTATCTCATTAAATAAAATTATTATGAGCTGAAGTAAATTTCATGGAAAAGCTATATATATGCATATATCTTAATCTGCATGCTGCATTGCAGCTGCTTTAAGATTGCTACTCTAGCTTATCGATAAAATTGTGCCTTCACTACTCCATTGCACCCATTACATTCACTAGGTTATACGCATTTATATTAAGGCCAGTATCAAGGCCTCCTTTAATCCAGCCTTGCAGCCCAGAAATCAGTAAATTTAGGAGGGGCCAGTTGCTTAAGAGTCAGTAATAACGAATAATGAGCAATAACGAGCAACAATGAGCAGTAATGAGCAACAAGTGGTGTTTTCAGGTGCACCCCTACCAATAATTTCAATGAAAGAGGCAGTAGAAATTGAGGAGGTAAGAGCCTAATGGAAGAATGTGAATTGATACCAACAAACAACACATTCGAAAAGAGTAAGGGGAAGCTATGGACCTTTCAATAC
The DNA here is from genome assembly GCA_032718475.1 of Nemertoderma westbladi. Taxonomy (NCBI): domain Eukaryota; kingdom Metazoa; phylum Xenacoelomorpha; order Nemertodermatida; family Nemertodermatidae; genus Nemertoderma; species Nemertoderma westbladi. The sequence goes on along the minus strand of JAUCBJ010006551.1, from coordinate 5,321 downwards.
CCTAATGGAACCAAAGCACAACTGGATTACATCCTTATAAACAAAAAGTGGAGAAATAGCATGATCAACTGCGAGGCATACAGCTCGTTCAACCTAATTGGTTCGGACCACAGAATTGTGACTGCAGAGATCAGACTCAGTTTGAGAGCCAGCAAACCCAGGACAAGCAAGCAAATCAACTATGACTGGGAGAAACTCAGAACTGACAATGCTGTAAAGGATGCTTATACAGTAGAAGTTCAAAACCGCTTTGAAGCACTTCAGTCAATGGATGAAGACCAATCCACCGATTCAATATACCAGAATATAATAACAGCCCACAAGGAATCAGCTAAGAGGCATATCCCCCAGAAACCTAAACGAAAACAGTATGTGCCATGGCAAAACTCTGAGGTTGCTTGTAAGAGAGAAGATCTTAAGATAGCCTACAAAGTTAAAACCGAACAACCAACAACCGAAAACATTAACAAGGTTGAGAAAGCTAAGGACGATCTTAAATTGGCCTACAACATCAGCCAGGAAAAGTACATACAGGTTAAAACTGAAGCAATTACAACTGCTCACATACAGCAACAATCAAGACTTACCTGGCAAACTGTAAATGAGGTATCTGGTCGGAAAAGTTGTGCAAAGGGGCGCCTCAAAGCCGATAGTCCTGAAGAACGTGTTGGGAAGTGGAAAAATCACTTCAGCAACTTGCTTGGGCAGCCACCAAACATCGAGGTCAGCCCTACAAGGAAAATATATGACAAGACACTACCTATAGAAACAGGGGACTTCACACCTGCCGAACTCCAAAGAAGCATTAAGAGCATGTCCAATAATAAAGCGAGTGGATTAGATGAAATCCCAGCGGAGGTATGGAAAACCGGAGTGCTAAATAGACCATTATTGAATGTTTGCAACCGGATGTTAAAAGGGGAAAAGCCACCACCAATTTGGACTAAAGGTCAACTAAGAAAGGAGACCTCGGCATACCAACAAACTATCGTGGGATCTGTCTGCTTGTGGTAGCTGCCAAAATATACAATAAAATGATTCTATATAGGATTAGGCCTCACATAGAGAAACTACTGCGTAAGAGCCAAAACGGATTTCGACCAAGTAGATCCACAATAGCTCAGATACTTGCACTACGGAGACTGATTGAAGGAATTAAGTCAAAGAATCTCCCCGCAGTCATTCGACTCCATCCATAGAGGTAAAATGCTTGAAATCCTAAGAGCTTATGGAATACCAGAAGTAATTGTTGCTGGCATTGGATCGTTATATTGTGACACAGAAGCGCAGGTACTCTCACCAGATGGTGAAACTTAGTTTTTCTCAATCCTGGCTGGCGTACTGCAAGGTGACACATTAGCACCATTACTATTTGTAATTGTGATGGATTACGCAATGAGGACGGCCACAAAGGGTGAAGATCTGGGATTCACACTTCAAGAACGCAGAAGTAGTAGATATCCGGCAACTACAGTCACAGACACCGACTTTGCGGATGACATCGCCCTGCTCTCTAATACGCTAGCAGAGGCACAGCTTCTACTAAATAAAGTGGAGAGGGCTGCTAAGGAGGTTGGATTGCATATAAATGCTACCAAGGCCGAATTCATGACCTTTAATGTTGATGGAAACTTGACAACCATTGATAATAATCAACTAAGGAAGGTCGATGACTTCCAGTACCTTGGATCATGGATAGAGAGTAGCAAAAAGGACATAGAAGTTAGGAAAGCAAAGGCTTGGGTAGCTCTATCAAAAATGGATACCATCTGGAAATCAGATCTCTCCAGGCACCTAAAGACTAAGTTCTTTCGAGCCACAGTGGAAAGTATATTTTTATACGGGGGTGAGACCTGGACACTGACTAAATCACTTGAACAACGAATTGATGGTTGCTACACAAGACTACTAAGGGCAGCCCTAAACATCAGCTGGAGACAACATATGACAAACGCCGAGCTTTATGGTACAATACCACCTGTATCAACCACCCTCCGTGAATGCAGATTAAGATTCAGTGGGCACTGCTGGCGAAGTAAAAAGCGTAGTCGTGGACGACCTGCCATGACATATATAGATCAACTTGAAAGGGATACTGAACTTGGGAGAAACGTAATTGCGACAACTATGGAGAATCGGGAAGCCTGGAAGGATCTCATTTCCACTGTCCGAGTTCGCTCGACCTAGTAGTAGTAGTAGTAGTAGTAAGAGCCGCTGAAGTTCTTCCACTGAAAACCTGTAAAGTTAGGGAGACACATTGGTGCTGAATCTTTTTTGATTTACAGCATTATCAGTCAAAGGGGAAAGCTTAATAAGGGAATGATGTAATGTAAATGGTTTTGTTCAGTTTTGGTTTTGTTGCAACAGTTCATCTCCAATTTATTTAATAAGGGAATCACTTTCACTTTGGTAGAGCTGACTATTTATCTGGCCACTTAACGGCACTAACTTCATTGCTCATGCTCAACCCATTTGAATTATTAAATAAATTGAAATGAAGCGTTGGTGTAGGTTCAGTAAGCCAGTTGTTCCTCACGCATTTATTGGATCAAATAAAATAAACCAAGGTTTATTTGGATAGAACAGGGATCGGGCTTTCCATGGTTCAGTTACAACGAAAAGTATAACTATTAATTAATATTTTTATATTATCAATAAGTAATCAATATAATATTTAATTATTAAAGAGGGCCAACACAAAAATGTAAAACCCTAAAATCAACTGGATCAGTAGGTTCCGCCCTATAGCTAAAGGCATTCTCAAGAAGCCAAACCAGGAAATGTCACTTTAGAGAAATCCCAAAGAGAGAAAGAACGGGTAATGATGAAATGAAGATAGATGTATGTAATTAATCACTTGGAAGCAGCACCACAAATTTGCATCAATCACATTTCTACTTGTCAGATATGCGGTTCTTATGCAAATAGATAAACAACAAAATGTGTGAGGATCTTGTGAGGATCCTTGCGAAAAAATCTTTAGTTTAAACATATTAGTTATAGTTTAATTGTCGATACCATAAAACGGCAGACGCTTTTTTTCTATTTTATATTGTAATATATTGCATTGATAATGGTAAATTATTTCTACAGAAACGTCTACAGTTTTATAGTACGACAAATAAACTATAACTAATATGTTTAAACTTAAGATTTATTCGCTGGCCTTAATTTTCCTAATTTCTATCCGGTTCCCCCAATCTACTCCAGTTTCCGATATTATAATGTTCAGAACGTCTTATCATCAGACTTCAGCATTCATGTTGATGACAAGAATAATCATTATGGTAAGCTTTTCCTTGATATAATTGAAAGTTTAGGGTTGATTCAACACGTTACTGAACCCACACTTGAATCAGGTCACACCTTGAATTTCATAATTACTAGAAACTGCAACGAGATTGATGCACATTCCTTTACCATTACCCTATATATCCGACCATGATTGTGTAGACTGCTCTGTGAATGTTGTAAAGCCCGCAGCAGCTGAAAAGGTCATACATTTCCAATGTTTGAAAAACTTGAACGTAGCCGATTTGAAACTTGCCATTAGTGATTCTATATTGTGCACTCCATGTTATAATAACCTCAACCTCGAAACTCAAGCCGTGGAATACAATCGTACCTTGACTACTTTAATGGACAAACATGCCTCTGTTAAATCACGCACTGTAAAACCCCATGCAGACCTTAAATGGTTCAATACTCAGAATACAGAGTTAAAGAAACAACGGCGTCGCGATGAAAGAAAGTGGATATCGACGCGTCTACTTGCAGATAAAGTTGCTTTTAAGAAAGTTCGTAACATTTATTCACAAAACTAAACCAAATCCTGAGAAACTTTTTATCGAGGAAAAAGTTTACGACTGTGGTGGTGATCAAAAAAAACTCTTTACACTAATAATATCCGTAACCAAACTGAAAATTCCCATGAAGTTTCAAAACCCCAGCTCATCTTTCCAATTAGCCAATCAATTCGCTGATTTTTCTATTTCCAAAATTCAAATTATTAGAGACGAACTCCATAAACTGTGTCCTGATCCTGTACCACCACAGCATGAATTTGACTATACTTGCAGCAAGACACTTAACTCCTCCAATTATTATCTGATAATGAGGTCACCATGTTAATAAAAGACTCAGCCAACAAAACATGCCCATCCGACCCGATTGGCGATCAAGTTCATGATGGATTGCATCATTGACATTCGGGGTTGGATGTTAGCCAACAAATGAAATTAAACTGAAATTAAAATTCATCATATTCATAATATTAGGTTCAAAGCAACAACTTGAGAAAATAAATGCAAAATCAATAAATATCGGGACCTTTCAAATTAACCGAGTAGACAGTTTTAAGAATCTTGGCGTTTGGTTCGACTCCCAGCTAGCTATGGGTAAATTCATTAACAAAACTTGTAGCGGGGCTTTTTACCATTTGCATAACATCCGGCCGGTCAATACGGGGTTTCCTCGAGTCAGCTAACACTATCGTCAATGTACTCATCACCAGCAGGCTAGACTATTGTAACGAGTTGCTCTATAACGTACCTGATTATCAACTAGAGAAACTTCAACGTGTACAAAATGCTGCTGCTCCCTTAATAAAATCGGTTTCCAAGTGGATATATTACACCAACACTGCGAGAATTACACTGGTTGCCGGTTAGACAGCGTATTAAATTTAAGGTATCTGGTATTTTTAAGGGATTTAAGGTATTTTTATTTGCTAACTTGTAAGCTCTGCACAATTACATTAAAGAATACATTAAAGATGTGCTGCAAGTTCGTGAGCACCACACCATGCGTAGTTGCGCCGCCCCCACACTCATTGTGCCGCGCCCCAAGTGTTCCACATTGTGTGGACTAGCCTTTCAAACCTCCAGCCCCAAGCTTTGGAATCAATTACCTGCTAATCTCAGGAACATCACGGATATGTTGCTGTATTAGTATTAGCTGCTTTCAGCTAATATCTATTTTTTATGACTCATATTGATCCCCCCAAACTATTTCATCATAAATTGAACTTAACATTTCTGAAAGGGCCTTTTTAAATTACAGACTGTATGTTAAATTTTTAATTACTTCATGATTTTATTCCTTTCAAAATATTTTTTTCATAAATTACCTTTTAACTTCAATATCCATGAACTATCTTTTTATAACAATACTTACTACTTGACATTCTACTCGTTGTTTTCTCGTTATTATTTTGTAATATTTATTTTAGTAAACAACCGTACCGGCGTACCCATAATGATTTTATTTGAAACTGTTATCTCATTCCGTCTATCTGAATTTTTAACCCACGAACCCAAAAT
>JAUCBJ010006550.1:0-40240 GCA_032718475.1 Nemertoderma westbladi | reverse complement strand
ATGTGAAAGTGGAAGAAATGGAGCAGTTCATTGGAACTTGTATTATAATGTCGATAATTCGGGTTCCAAATATTAGAAGATATTGGTCACCACAGATTCGTATAAATGCAATAGCTGATATAATGACTTTGAAATCTTGGGAAAATATAAAGCAGAACCTACACTTTAATGACAACTCAGTTATTAACTATTCAAACTCAGATCCATTATTTAAAATACGCCCAGTGTTGGAGAGAGTTCGTAACGAATTTGCAAAGGTACCTAAAGAGCACAAACTGTCGGTTGATGAACAAGTCATCCCTTTTAAGGGGAAGAGTCAATTAAAACGCTACAATCCCAAGAAGCCTCATAAATGGGGTTATGTTATGTACATGTTATGCGGCACTTCTGGATTTGCATATGAACTCGAATTCAGTGCAGGTAAAGTTGAGATGATACCTGAGGAGGACATTGGAGCCAGTGGAAATGTAGTAAATCGTCTCTGCCGTTCTATTAATCATAACGTCAACCATCAGGTGTACTTTGATAATTGGTTCTCCAGTATAACCTTAGTACAGACCTTAGCTAAGAGAGGAATACTTTGTCTCGGAACCGTTCGAAGCGACCGTTTAAAGGGCTGTATAATGAAAGATGAAATGAAACTTCGGGGAAGTTATGAGGAGAAAGTATGTGATGTCGATGGCGAGACTATTAGTTGTGTTAAGTGGAAGGATAATAAAATTGTTCATTTTATCTCATCTTTTGTTGGTGCAAAACCCGCCACTACTGTTCAACGATGGAGCAAATCAGAGAGACAGAAGATAGATATATCGAGCCCTGCTGTGGTTGGGGAGTACAACCAGCACATGGGAGGTGTAGACCTTCTGGATTCCCTTATAGGGTTGTATCGTTGTCGAATTAGATCAAGAAAGTACTACATGAGAGTCTTTTTTCACCTGATAGATCTAGTTATAGTCAATGCATGGCTATTGCACCGCCGAATTTGCGAACAGAATGGCGAAAATATTAGATATAATCACCTGTGTGATTTCAAGCAAGAAATTGGGATAGTCTTATGTAATGCCAGAAAAGCTACAACCAGTGGTGGTAAGAAAGGTCGACCAAGTACGACGGCGGAGGAGTCAATGATCATGAAGCGACGCAGAGGTCCAGCAGCTGCTGTACCTGTAAAGGAAATTCGATTAGATGGTTTGAATCACTGGCCTGTGTGGGCACGGGATCAAGAAACAGCTAAGAGTGTTCGGGGCCGCTGTAAATACCCACATTGCAAGGCTGCAACCTTTATATCATGCAACAAGTGCCATGTGAACTTGTGTCTTAATGGTGATCGAAATTGCTTCACACTTTTTCACACTGAACAGTGAGGAGGTATTGGTTTTCCATACGAAATTAAATTTATAATTTTGTTAATAATAAATATATTTATAACAATTGAATTAATAATACATTTGATAATGTATATTTAATTCTTTAATAATTATTTTGTACTGTCTTCATCTTACTAACAGTAACAAGATCAAATTATCTCAATTACTAAAATGAGTAAATCTCAAAATTTATAATTCTATGGATAATTGGAATATATAATAATCAATTTAAATCTTCGTTTATTACAAATAATAATAATACTTAAAAATTATACAGATGTAATCCACTTACCCCATTCTATTATAGTTTTTAATTAGCTCAAGTGATTTGCTTTAATAAATGTTTCTTTAATTGATCTAAACGTAATTAAAGCGGCACAATTATTGAGTACAAATTTAATCCTGCCCATTATTGGTCAACATAGTCTCTGCGGGGGTGTAGAGCTGCTAGCTGGCTGGGAGATGTTGGTGTAGCCTTACCAGAGGCGAATTGTACTGTAATAGGCAGCCAGTAGTATTGCTATAGCAACCCTGACATAACTCCAACCATACACTGCCTGTATTTCAATTCCTATTGACTCTATACTATAAATGTTGTATTACTTACTATCTCAGGTTACAGAAGATATAATGACTGCTGTAGGCTTATATCTGAAATAGTTTATTCCGCAATACAGCAATATATTTGTCTGGTTATTTTTCATTAATTGATTTTTTGCAAAGTACTAAAATTAATGTTCTTAAATATAATATTATTATTCGATATGTAACCTAGGAAATTATCGACATTTTTTCGGTGCAGCTTTAAGAGTGTTCATTGATTTAATATTATTTCAATACCCATATTACTACACCGGCATACGATGCGTTGGCGTTGTATCCCACATCTCCACATGTATCAGCAGTTACTCGCACAGTTTCGAAACTTCGCATAGTTATAACTGTATTAAGATCGTCAGTCTTAGTTTAGGAAAAATATTTTAATGCAAAACAGGACGAGCGACGAGCGACGAGCGCAACGAGGTATATAATGAAGACGAGTACTGTGTAGACTATATTCCTAATAACCATACCTGGCTTCGCCTATTCAAGGCATCAGTAGTTATAAAGATCGTCCGTCAGTCTGCGTTTAAGAAATATGTTCAAATACAAAACAGGACGAGCACAACGACGTTTATAATAATGAAGACGAGTACTGCCTAGTACTAGGATCGGCAAGCTGCATTGCAGCTGCATTTTTAAGAATGCTGTGCCGGCTTATCGACAAAATTGCGCCGCCACAACTCCCTATCACCCATGACATTTGCTAGATCATCCGCATCTTCAAGGCCAGTGTCCTTTAAGATGCGTCTCAAGAAGGTCATGGGCTGTCAACCATGCTTATTCACTCCATGAGGCTGCCAAAGAACAAGATTATGCACTGACTGGTACTCACAGCAAAAGCAATGTCCTGCAAAGCGGAGGCGAATTTGTTCTAGTGTCAAGCTTGGGGGAACCAATGAGACATCTCCAGGCATGAGGCAGTTAGAGCCCAGCAAGGACTCCAATAGAGGAGAACTGGAACTACTGCTGCTCTAAATAATCGGAACTTAAGTTTCCGATTAATTCTCGGTGACTTCCAAATCCTGGAAAACCTATTCATGCTGTCCATGCCTTTCCCTTACGTATTCGAAGGTCCTCACCTGACTTCCGAATCCATAATCCCAGGTAACAGAAGTCATCCACATGCTCAATCATACCATCTTTTGAGCTTATGCTCATCCGATCAGAGACTTGCTGAGGACTTTTAAAGTCAATTGTCAAAATTTTGGTCTTTCTGGAGTTAATAAAAAGACCAAGACTAGAAGCAGCATGTTCTAATGAGCTGAGGAGCCGTAGGGCTCCCTCTAGTGATTCTGAAAGTACTCCTCAAGTCATCAGCAAAGTCTAGATCAGTTAGGTACTTGGCAGGATTTCCTCGACTTCTGGAGCCAGTAGGTGGAGTTATCATGACCCCATCATCATTATGATGATCTAAGGACATGCGTAGAACATAGTCAACCACAATTATGAACAAGAATGGTGCAAGTGTGTCTCCCTGGAGGACGCCCCATAACACTTCAAATGGTTCTGTGTCACCGTCAACAGTAGACACAAATGATGTCGAACCATCGTATACTGATCTGATTGCTACAATAATTTCATCAGGAATACCATATAATGAAAGTATGCTGAACATACGTGAGCGGGAGACTGAATCAAACGCCTTGAAGTAGTCAACAAAGATAACAGCCTGATGCCTGTCTTTCTTTTTTGATAACTCTTCAATTATCCTTCTAAGTGCCAAAATGGGCTCCATGTTCCCACGACCTTTACGGAACCCATTCTGATTTCCACGGAGCAGTCTCTCAATGGGATCCCTGATGCGATTTAATATAATTCTATTGTATAGCTTTGCAGCAATCGAGATCAATGAGATTCCCCGAAATAAACCATAGAGTGCTAGGTTGCCCTTCTTGGGAACTGGCACCAACTTATTTGTTTTCATTTCTTGTGGGACTCTTGTTGTTCGGTACATGTCTACTATGATGGGATAGATGAGCTTTAAACACTCAGGTATTTTAAAGACCTCAGGGGGAACACCATCTACGCCACTGGCACGATTGGTCTTAATGCTCTTCACAGCATCCTTCACTTCTGCAAAGGAGATATCACCAATGGGAAAATCTGGGAGTACAGACTCAGACACTTTTACTTCTATATGGTGATTCAGCCTTAACCTTGGTGGTTGGTTGGCTTTTTCAACCAGCAAGCAAGTTGATCGATCTCCATGCCTGGGATGATTGCCTGCTGTCGTCAGCATCATTGATGGCATCAACCTGTTGGTTTATTAGCTCCTGTAAATTAACAGAGTACTGCCTGTTCAGGGACCTAGATGCAGCCTTAACTGCATTCTTGGCCGGTGTAGTCTGTTTGAGTCGGGACTCTTTCTGCACCTTGTAGAGATCATTTCGTCACTTCTGAATGTTGTTCCGCCTGGGTTCCAGCCGAAAACAATCCATTTCCAGAGATAAAATCCTGAAGATGGACGGAATTTCGGTTAACACTATTGCTATAGATCCAGGGCGATGATGTAGGTGATTGATGCAGACTTGCATTAAAGTTTCCCAGGAATGTTAAGAATGCATGCTGATCCACTCCTTCAGTAGCTGCTTGTAGATTCTGGTAGAAATTTTCCACCTCATCTACAGGGGTTACACTAGTTGGAGAGTAGCACACAATCAGAACCACCTTAGGAAACTTCTTAGCCAGTCTTACAGAACATGAGAAGTGGCAACGGATGATGCGGTTAGAGATTTGGTCTTTTTTGTCCAATGCTGCATGTGCAGTTGGATTCATCAATAGACCAATTCCACCATTGCCACTATCATCTGCTGAAGCGAGGGCGAGTCGCCAACCGCCCCCCATGTCCTTAATCAGAAACTCACCAGTCTGTCCAGTCTGCATTCGGTGTTCTTGAACACCCACTGCACAAAGAGAAAGTTTATCTGCCAAGGCAGTCAGCTCACCTTCTCGCATTGGGGACCCGAGTGTTAGGGTGTTTACTGAGGCTAGTGCAGACTTGCCTCAGATTCACCAATGGCTTTGTTGGTCGGGGTGGAACATGAGAGTAGTCTCCAACTGCAGAATCCCTCTCCCCCTCACAATCTGGCCTCCCTGGTGACCCAGGGTTTGGGCCAGATAGGTCATCAGGAAAGGGATTCAAAGAATTGTTTGCCGCTCTCTCTCCAGTAGAGGGTGAGACAGGCAGCCGGTCAGGAGATAACTGACGCCTGTGAGGCCGATTGTGTCCAGTCATTCCACTGGCCTCTAGTGGCTGGACCTCCGCATTACTAATGTAATCCATAGTGGGGGTTGGGGGGTGCTTTTTTGCCGAGTCAGCTCTCGGGGCAAATACCACACCCCGGTTTGCCATTCCACAGGGTGGGTGTCGCAGTGGAGTCAGATATGAGGCCCATCACCCATATCTACTCTGGCGCACATGACCCACCATTGACTGTGCAGCTCATCTGCTGGGTCATGCCCTGTACCCCATGCTGCCAGGTGCAGGTTGCAGCGAGTGGACTCAGAGTGGACATGAGAACCATGAGAATATTGACCAGCCATTGGTAGATCACCATCTGCCTGGCCAGGCCATATACCCCTGCAACCAAGTATATGGGTCCTTAATCCAGGACCAAGGGCATCCTTATCCCAGAACGAAGGGGGTCCTAGTTACAGGACCAGATTTGCCCTAGTAAGAGGGTCTATGCAGCTACAGGTGGCACCTCTTTTATGCTGCATGGAGGTGGCAAGTTTTCTTGATCAATGACCTAGAATACCTGACCTGACCGTGATACTGCCTACTGCGTTGATTATATTCCTATAAACCATACCTGGCTTCGCCTATTGAAGGCATCGGTAGTTATAAAGTACTGGTGGGTGGGAAGGGTGGGGGGGGGGGGGGGGGTGCAGATTAAAAGAGGTGAACACATACTGTCCCCCTTTCTTTGATTTATTGGTGGTGTGGGTAAACATTTTGTGATACAGTCGCTCAATTTTAATCTGTATCTGATAACTGAGCCTCGTCCTGCGCGATGGCCCCACGAACGTGTCTGATTGAGTGTTGATTGACGGCATTAAGTACTGACGAGTGTCCTCGATTCTTATTAGGATGAACCATATTCGAGTTGAACAACTCTGGATGGTACTTATGTATCTGAAATAGGGCGCATTGGAAGATTGATTCAATGGAATTTATACCTTATTTATTTTTGTTTGCAGGTGCTGACCTTCATTCAACGTAATATCTTTTATCACCGTATTCATATCATGATCTTATAACTTTTTGTTGGGCACAGCTTTTGCAAAGTCAGCAATCACGTCTAGGTGGGATTGACTGGTGACCTCCGGGTTTGAAGTCTGACGCTCTGACCATTCAGCTGGCGGCTCTGGTAAAAGATAGACCTGGAAATACTATCTGATACCTTGTATGTCCGCAATTTACAACCTGGTTTCATATTATTATAACTTTTTTTTGGGCATAGCTTTCGCAAAGTCGGCAATGACGTCCAGGTGGGATTGAACTGTTGACCTCCGGGTTGAATATTTGTTGACTTTGCAAAAACTGTGCCCACCAAAATGTTATAATAATATGAATCCGCTCATTCACCCATAACCTCAATAATAAATTATAAATATACCGGTCGCTTTTCTCTATGGGTGTAACTGTCCTACCTAATTTAGTAGCTAGATTGTTTAATTAATCATTGTGGCCATGGTGGTTCATGATTAATATACACTACCCTTTCACTGTAGCGAGTGGTTAAAGACGGCCAAGTACGATAGGGTTGAGCACAGTGGCAGCATATGATGTTATTGACAGATGTGAGGCCTTGGGGAGGTAAAGTGCGTACATACAAGGTATCAGATAGTATTTCCAAGTCTATCTTATTTACCTGAAGAGATGAAATACTACTAGGATCGGCATGCTGCATTGCAAGTGAATTTTTAAGAATGCTGTGCCGGCTTATCGACAAAATTAGATGAATTGTTAGAGCGTCAGACTTTCAACACGGAGGTCACTAGTTCGATCCCAACTGGACGTCATTGCCGACTTTGCAAAAGCTGTGCCCATTAAAAAGTTATAATAATATGAAACCACTCAATCACCCATAACCTCACTAAGTTGAAAAAAGTTCGTTAAGCAATAAAAAAGTTCAAATTTAGGAATAAAATAAAATCACGTATTAATTGCATACAAAAACAATAAAACATGCAAATTTTTTTTTTTTCAATTTTCTCTCGAACTTTATTACAGCGCGGGTGCTCATTAAATAAAATGCCTCTAGAAAAGTGAAAAAATTTAAATTTTTTTGCAAATAATAAAATAAAAAACAAATTGGTTTTATGGTTGGATGACTGGTCGGATACGATATATTTGAGTGACAGACTCGGGGGCACTGCCCATAGTGCACACAATCCAAATATTCCCGGAAATGGTATCTTTGAGTTCCATTATCGTGAACAGCATCCAATAAAAAGTATATACTGTATATCGTAAATTTATTTATTTTGTAGATCACAAAACCTTTTAAAAATTTCGGCACGAAAAACATTTGTGAAGCGATGGGTTCCAGAATGTAAACTGACAATAAACGGTAATATTGAATTGCCGTTTGCGCTGGTGGAAAACCCATTTAATTTTAAGAAAAAAAGTCATGAAATCTCTGTTCTTACAACAAATCTCGCTCAAAGATACAGATGAATTACAAAAAAATTATAACATGAGCCAACTGATAAATAACAACACCCCTGATATAAATAGCTTCAAGCACCATGCTAAATGGAACAATTAGAATCCGGTGCAGCACCTTAGCAATGGATAGGACTAAAAATATAATTATTCAATCTGAAAAATGCGAATTCAGCATACCTGAAACCATTTTCTCTAAATTCTGAAACACATCGCCTAATACCCAACTTATTATTTTTTTGTTTCAAAATTTGACCTCGTGCGTAATAGGTCAAAATTATTTTTGTGTGCAAAATAAGGGTGGGTAAAACATGAAATCAACTAACGGAATCAAATGGACGAATCATAATTTCGGTTGGAAGTGGCGCCATATCGAAATTATCATCTTTACATTCATTATACCACCACCCAGAACCTCTTCTTGCTGCACAGTGCTCATCATCAAAATCATTATCTGTATCCCCTGTTGAGAATGGTTGACGGTTAAAGGAGCCCATGCCACCAGATTCTCTACCGGATGAAATGTGTCCATATAGTTCCAGAGTGTAATTGGTTTTTTCAGGTCCAACTTTAAATGAAACAAATTCCAGAGTTGAACGTCTATCATTAACCCAGATATCCATTCTAAATCGAACTCCTCCTTTAGAAAGCAGGTGGATTGCTTCCAGCCCTAACCAATAATCAGTATCATTCACTATTGATCCAAATCCATTCTTATATTCTTCCCAGGTTTTATTGAAATTTTCCTCACTGATGCGATCTAGAATCACTAACCATAAGCCAGCAGCGGTTTTTTCACATTTTAATGACGTACTAGGATTTAGTGGAGCTTCACATTTCGCTTCTTCCTGAAATGAAATAATCAGCCGGTATAATAATAAATAAATAAATATTATTTATCATATTCATGCTGAAGATCATCCACCTAAAACTACATTTAGATAAAGTATGATAAATTTATTGGTGAATACCTAATGGGTGTAATTCATGTATTTTTGCCATACCAAAGCATTTTATTTGTCATTGTTTGTGGCAAATTCCATAAATGTATATGTAACGATGAAATTGACGGTTTATATATGGATGTAATTGTTATTTTCAAATATACGATTACCAGATATTTTGTAGATGTATATAGTTTTAAAATCCTAAATGCAGCATATTATGCTAAAATTCATCTGTGGTGTAAGAAAATATGAGAAATAAGAAAATATGCAAAGATGTGCTATATATTTCGATTATAATTTTAATTTTTGGGTCCACTGCTTATTTAAATTAACCATAAGATTCCAATATAATATATCGCGACTAAAAATCCTCTACAGACCAAGTAATGCTTCCAAGAGTCCATGCTTTGCCCATACGTATTTGAAGGTCAGTGTGTCAATTCTATGCAACACCTCAAACTTTACTTCAAATTCTAGACAAATCCATTCAATAATGCTCATGTATTCCCCAAATCTTTAAGATTTACTCAAGTATTCGAAGATTTTCACCTGAAACCCGGATCCGTGATCCCAAATGACAGAAGTTGTCCTCATGATCAAATAAACGATCTTAAGACCTTATACGATTAGAGATTTCCTGAATATGGTTAGGATACAGCTTAACTGACAAGATGTCAACATTGAGACAAATACTAGAGGCCGCCAGCCTAGGGAGCTCGCCTTCTTAGGATTTGAGTACGTTAAGTGAAAACCGATGTTTATCTTTGGAAGTTAAACGCTAAGAAGAATTCAGCTTAGTCAATCTTTGATAAAAAGTTTAACAAGACTATATAGAAATGTGACAGAGTGTAAAAATGTAACATTTGTATTACAGAGAAGAGAAAGATAAACGATAATAGATGTAGCGTAAGAAGCTTATGTGTAGGTGTGTGACATGGCGTTTACACCAATTGGGTATAGTTGTTGCTGCTAAATAATGGTGGTAACTGAGATCTCTGTGCCTATGCATTAATGATGATAATAATAATATAGCTAACCGATACATCTATTTATTTTACAATAATTCTGGGATTGCTACCGGTATGTAAATTCAAACATGTGCGGGTGTAACTACAGTTGACAGTTGTGCCCCCTTCCCTATAAATTCATTGATTCAAGATTCAATCCGGGAAGGCTTGGTCCTTTAATTAATATTCGAACAAGCAATAATTACACATAACAGAAAATAAATGCATAAATCAATTCAGGTTAATTTACTGCCCACGCAGAAACAGTAGCGAAGCTAGTAGGTTTCTGCTTTGTGGGTAAAAGAATTCGTACATGTATATAGTTTCTTTAAACAATTTTGTAGAGCATCTGTCTTAGTACCTTTTTTAATATCAAACAAATAGTTTATCAAGTTGTAAAACTTTTAAAAATTTTGTATATAGTAGCTGCATGAGATTGGAAATGGCAATACATTATCGCTCTAATTACTTTATTTAATTGTATTTTCCTTTTGTTAGATAAGATTATGTTTCCCCACAGAACTACAACATACAGAATGTGTGGATGGATCAGTGTGAAATATAACGTCTGTAGTATATGTGCAAAGAAAAGGAAGAATGTGTCTCAGTTTAAAATATAAGCCAGATAATTTTGAAATTTTCGATAAGATGTACTCGCAACGAATTTTCCATTTTATTTCATTGTCGATGTATAACAATAAATTTGGTTGATTTAGTATTAGTTATTGAATTTGAACGAATATTAACTGCTGGAATTGTAGGTGTAGATTGTGGTTGTCAAAGATAATATATTCCGTCTGTTTTAGGTTTAGAGATAGTTTGTTGTCACAGAGCCAATCATCCACTTTTTCTAGTTCAGTGTTAATGGTTGTAAGAGTGTTGATATTCTTGTCACAATACAGTAGCATGGTGTCATCAGCAAAAAGTGTAGGCATTAATTTGGTAAAGTATTTGATAAAAATTAAAAATAAAAGCTGGCTTAAAATTCCACCCTACAGTATGTGCGCACCCACATGGAGTACATATTATAGAGTCAGAGCTAACGTCGTTGATCTGTACTACTCGCGTACGGTTATCTAAGAAACTATGAAGTAATTTGAGAGAGAGGCCGCTAACACCATAACAATCTTGTTTTTTAGTAATAACGTGTGGTCCTTGGTATCAAACGCTTTTTCAAGATCTACTGAGACAAGGTGTACTAATGCGAGCTATTTTCAAGTCAGTCTTCACACTGAGAAACCAAAAACAATAAACAAAGTGTATTAACACTAGAGATTATTTTTGAGATACAAAAAGCCGTTTAAGAGCTTTATCGTGCTGAAGGCACGATAAATCCTTTACAAATCCTATCATAATCAGCTGGAACAGGTGAACAATTTCGATTAACATCTCTATTAATCGACAATCTCTATTAACATGTTCTACAGCAGCAACATACAGGGGTCATTACCAACAATATCTTCAGAATCCATACACTCCATATTGCTGTTGAAACAATTACAGACAAACCTGTAAATTGAGTTTGACAACAAACAGATATCATCAGCATAACCCAAGTGATTTACCCTGATATTACCCATATAACATCCAACCCCGCTTAATGTTAATTGAATGCTTAAATCATCTAAATAAACATTGAAAAACAGGGGAGACAGAATGCCACCCTTGTTTGTACCATTAGTCACCGTAAATTTCGGTGAGACTATACCCGCCCAAACAACACACATCAACTGCGACCTATACCAATAAATAATCAGACGCACAATAATATATAGGGGAATATTTCGATCAATAAGTTTGCGAAAAGTACAAAGTGGTTAACTTTGTCAAAAGCTTTGCTGGCGTCTAGCATACACACATAAACGGGTGTGTTCTTACTTAAATAATAATTGAGAATCTCTTTTAGGGCATATACGCAGGTTTCAGTGCCAAGCTTCGACTTGAAGCCAAACTGGTTATCGGTAGTGTACAGTAGGGATAGACACCTATGTAAGATAACATTTTCTAAAATTTAACTGAGCACTGTAGCAATTGAAATACCTCTATAATTATCCTTAGACGTGTGGTCATCATTCTTATCCTTAATTAACGGAATTATAATAGATTCCATCATACCAATCGGCATGTAACCGTGGACAAAAATACCAGTAAAAATAATAGATAGAATATTTAACACATTAACCACATCGTCCCTGATGTTCTTAATCCTATCCTTCATTGACGTTAGTACACGCAGCCCCGAACAATCGCCAAGAGCCTTTTGGATAACTATTCGGTCAGAATCAGGAATAGTAGGCCTATCCACTTTAAAGGTACAGTTAATATAATTAAAATCCTGGAGATTGCTGCTCTTTGTAAAGACCGATCACCAAAGAAATGGTAGAGATGCGATTGTGGCCGATTTAAAGCATTTGAAGTTGACGCTGATAAACCTATGGCGAAAGCAATGTCCTGCAAAGCGGAGGCGATTTTGTTCTAGTGTCAAGCTTGGGGGAACCAATGAGACACCTCCAATGTTATATAGTGTCTGGTTGGAGATGTGTGCATTGTACTTGACACAATTGAACCCGGAGTAGCATTCTTGTGAATGTGCCATCCAGAGATTTTGTGTCCTCAGCAGTTAGCATGACACGCTACATCCTGGTGGAGTGTGACTACTTGCTCCATGTGGTTCATGTAAGTGTTTTAGTTAGTTATAGTTGTGCTTTAATGGCTGAATTAATGGGATCTCCTGTTTCTGCCACCAACCACAATATGTACTTTATGTATTTTTATGTTCTTATTGTTTTTATTCTGTAATCTACCTCTAAATCATATCTTATACTTATATGTTTTAAACAGTATTATCTTGTGCATCTTATAGAAATTGGAAATAAAAGGTTCAAAGTTCAAAAGTTAGGTACCTACCGCTACCGACTGTATTACGCCCACCCAGTCACCACAATCTAGTATATTCTAGATTAGAACGATTACTTTTAGATTATAATGTGCGAACTGTTGTTCGAATTCCTACTAATTTATGATCCAATAAGTTCATGTCTAATCTAATCTGGTGCATATGATCCCAGGTCCCCATCTGGTGCATATGATCCCAGGTCCCCATCTGGTGCTACAATGATCCCAGGTCCCCATCTGGTGCATATGATCACAGGTCCCCATCCCCATTGCTCTCAGGCAATTCCGAATAGGTGAGGCCTGAGTAAAACATATAATAATACATGACAATGCAGTACAGTAACAGAACAATCAATTACTATAGCATTATAATAAACTATACGTCCGGGGATTGAGTATTCGAATAGTTCAAATTAAAATAATTAAAAAAATTATATTGGATCTCCCTCACATTCCAAATACATACTGTATGTCAGCGTGCCTTTTATATGTGTAATTTGTAGTTGTATTGTTGGGGTGTGGAACGTGGGGGTGTCTGAGGGGGTGGTCTGGATGTGTTTCTATGTATACTGTATGCCTTTTCAGATAAAATATATCGGTGTACTGTACATACATAACTTGTCTCATGTGTCTTACTTGTCATTGCTTGTGTAGTATTTGTCATCTGTTAAAGTGTGTTATTATTTATATATATACTGTATGCCAGTTCCTTTTTAGAATGAAAGCTAAAGTTTAATAAAAAATATTAAATATAAAAAATGTAGCAAGAAGTATTACTGTAACTCCATAACAATTGTCCTAGAACAGACTATCATACAGCCCCCCCCCCCCCCCCCCCCACCCCAGACTGGATATTAAGAAGAGTAATATTTGATAAATAGATTAACTTACTGATTGGTTCACAAGTATTTTCATTTGTGTTTTTACGAGTGGATTGGGTGTAAGAATAGTAAATTCATCGTTGCAATCATCATACCACCAGCCAGAACCAAGGCTCTCTGCACAGTTAACCTCTGCATTGTTATCATTATCCTTACCCTTTGTAGTAAATTGTTGGCGATTAAATGGGTAATCTGTAGCTCGGCCATATATTTCAAGCGCATATTTGGTCGTAGCGGAACCAACTTTAATTGATGAATATTCATAATGTTTCGTTCTAAGACCAAACTTGGTGTCTATTCTAAGTCTAACTGAGCCTTGAGTATATTTGTGGATAGCTTTCAATCCTAACCAGTACTCATTTTCTATATCGCCAAATCCGTTTTCATATTCATTCCAGGTATGATTTAAGTCGAGTGAACAATCAATACTCCTGTCAAGAATTATTAACCACAGTCCTAAAGAATTGGTATCGCAGTTTATATGTTCGAATTTACCAATAGTATCAATATCTTTGAGAAACACCAGATGATGGGCATTTAGCTCTCTTCCTAAAAGATAATAATTGAAAAATGACATAAATTCGTAAATTATATATTATAGAGAATAATAATTATTCAGAATAATTAACTAGGAACTCTAAGATAATCTCAGAGTGAAATATGACCACTACCTAGAAGTAAGAGCAATCACACTGCGATGCACTTAAATTTTTAAAAACCAGATATTGCTTGATTGTTATAGATTTTGTGTTCAATATAAATGTTCAAACCAATTGATTGTCATACCAACCGGGAATTGTTTAACACCCCATAAGTATACTGTATATTACATTTGATTAGGTTTTTTAAAACATTTAAAATTTAGTTCCAATTAATTAATATGTCGTTAAATCAAGATTAAATTATTCCCATAAATAAACACTGCAGCATTGCTTACAAGTTCACCAGTATCGGTAGCAGGTTTACAGATGGTAACATTTAGGGTATTTGTGAACAATAACACGTCAGCCCACAATGAACAATTTTAATTATACTACAGACTTTTGGAAAACGGCCATAGTATAATTATAACAGATCGCTGATTGCTCGTTGCTCTAACTCGCCCCATATTGAGATATCAGGAGATGTAAGCTAAGCTGGATTATTAGTATTAATTTTATAATTGACGAATTACTTACAGTTTCATTAACAAGTATCATCATTTTGGTTATCATCGTTTTATCCAGCCCTAGGAAATTATCTTTGTTGCACCCATCACCACCGTACCACCATCCTCTACCATGGAACACCGCACAGTTATCACTCTCACTATCGTCATTATCCCTATCTTTTGTGGTAAAAGGTAGACTATTAAGAGCTTCTAGCCCTTCAGCTTCTAGGTCTGGCTCATTATAGCCATATATCTCCAGCGCGTAATCGGTATCTTTAGAACCAACTTTAAATGAGGAGTATTCATCAGAGGTTCGAGTATCATCACCATCCCAGTGATATAATCGAACTCGTACTGGATTTTCAGTAAGTTTGTGTATATTTTCCAATCCCAGCCAATATTCGTCTGAATTTCCAAATCCTTTAACATATTCATCCCAGTCTTTATTAAATGTGATGGAACCTTGGTTCCTTTCAAGTATATTCACCCATAAACCTGGGGAACTTTTATCACAGTGTAAAGTACCTACTATTTTTTTTGTTTTTCCAAAGTTTATGCAATTGGTTTCTTCCTAGAAAAGAAGTGTGAATGATGACAAATGTATTATATTCATTACAATAATATATATTATCAAACATATTGGAATAATACAATTTATTAATAGATTTACTCACACCTTTGGATAACTCAGTTTATTCTAAATAAAAGTTGAGCTATCTATCTAACTGACATGTCTACTTTATTGTAGATATTTCATGTGTTCAAATCAGGTGTCTAATATGTAACACATCTAATTATATATATATATGGCTAACATGTTCCTGACGAGCCTTCACTTTTGCGTCATGTTCGAAATTGTTATAACAATAAATTACTCAACATTACATTATCAACTATGGATTTCCAATATTAACTATATTATCTACCCATTTGTTTTTGTTCCATCGAATTTCGCCCAATAGAAAAAAAAGATATATTTTATATTTCCAAATTTATTTATAACATAATATAACCAAAGGGGAGAAGTTGCTTTTCTGGAAAACAAAAGATGTATATCCAATGTCCCTATAGAGCCAACAATATATATCATTTTTTAAAAGACGAATCCTGAAATTTCAGATATTGGAATCAACTATTAAAAGGTAAGCAAAGCAAAGCAAAGATCTAAAATAAGTGGTAAATTTTGTTTCTGGAACGTTACATTTTTCTAATATATCTTTCGTTATCATGACAAACATAGCAGTACACTACATATCGTAGCATTTGGCGAACTTTCTAGGATTATCAGGAATAATGGATTTTCATGCATACATAATTTCATTTTTTGCACTTGAAACGGCTTCAATGTTTCTCATTTTTGCCATACTTACTATATTCGACATTTAAAGTTGTTATTTTGAGCTTCAGCTTTTCAAAAAATATAAATTTTCAAAAATTTTAATTTTCGATTTTTCGAACAAAAAATTGGCTTTTTAGAGATGCGATTATATATTATATTTTTGAGTAGACAAAAACTGTGTTTAATTATATTTAAGTTTGATATTTTACAAATCACGATTTCTAGACGTGAATAGTGTATGGCTGCGAATTGGGCACATCACCATTGTATTAAACACTGCAGCAAAGAGGGGTATTTGAGGTTTCACTAAATTCGGATTTTTGTGCTTGAAACTTCAATGCTTCTATTTTTTTTTTCCAATACTTACTATCTGTGCTTAGAGTTGTTATATTGAAAAATTAGTTTTCAAAAAAAATATATTTTTTTAACCCTCCTAACCAGAATTATGCATTAAGGAAAGCCATGCTCATTTCGGAATGCATGCCCATCTCGAATTGTTATCTACGAAGCAACTCATCTTGGAAGGCTTATATCTAGGAAGGCATACTCATCTCGGAAATAAATTCTCATCTTGATGGCGTACACATCTCGTCATGGATATTATCATCTCGAAAAGACACAGTTCGGACCCAGACGGAATACATAATTCGGAAAGGTGTAGGCCTACTCAACCCGGAATGAATACTTATCTCGGAATCCATCAACATCTCGGAATGGCTTAATTTACTTGGTGTGCAACATACCGGAAGTCATATATCTCGGAAGCTATAAAATTTACGCCATAAAGCATACACATCTCGGAAATGTATAGTTTTATCTGAACCAGATATGCCTCGGAAAGCCATATTTATTTCGCAAGTCATATTTCTCGGAATTCATACTCAACTCTGAAACCATACACATCTCGGAAAGACATTTATCTCTGAAGGCATACCTTGGAATGCATATTCATATCGAAAATGTATACGCATATCAGAAGGCATCTCGGAATTCATGCTCATCTCGAAATGCATACACATTCCGGAAAGGGATACTCATCTCGGAAATCATACTCATCACGATGGCCTACATATCTTAGCAAGGATATTATCATCGAAAAGACATACCTACATAATTCAGAATGGTGGAGGCCTACTCATCCCGGAAGGAATACTTATCTCGGAATCTATAAAGATCTCGGAATGGTTTAATTTTCTTGGCATACCGGACGTCATATATCTCAGAACGCATAGAATTTACCCCGTAAAGCATACACATATCGGAAAGACATTAATCGTAAAAGTCATATATTTTGGAAGGAGTCATATATCTCGCGAAACTTAATTGCTACGCATAGTTTCAAAATACGCGTCGTACTTGTAGTTTATTAAAAAGTCAGTAGTCTGGTTGGCCCTACTGATGGAATAACAAGAATTTATTTGAATTTAAATTGAATTTATTTATTTCCTCAAAATTTATATAAAAAACAACAAACTAATCAATACCACAGAATCTGCTGGGTACTTTGGAGTGTGGGTGGGCCACCGCTATAGCAGAGCTAGTGTTGCCTTGGCCCACTCACATATAAGGAGGAATATTTGGCAGGGCAAAAAGTGATAAGTGCGGGAATATCTTAAAAACTTAAATCGGTTGGGTGAAATGGTGCAATACTGGAGTGGCATCAGAGTGGTGTTAAGGCAATGTAAGGTAGATCATACAGTTAATAGATAGATAGGCAATGGGTGTTGAATTAAAGAATTATACACTATAGTCATGGATCACTCATAAGATAACTATGATTTACTAATATTGTTAATCAGGGGGGCGAAGGAAGGGACGCAGATGAAATAGATGAGAAAAACGGGTAAATTAAACAGCAAACACGGGATTAGTGCCATCAGTCCCGAGACTCAAACTTTTTAACTTTTTAGTTGTTTTTTAGTTTTTGACTTTTTAACAGCACGATCGAAGGATGGACGAGTTCGAATATCGCGGAGAAATTTTGGCAAAGCGTTCCAGAGGAGCGGACCTTGAGCAGATACTGACTTGTGTGGGACTTAAAGCCGTATAGGAGTCAGGTGAAACAGACCCGATGTGGCAGCGCGCGTACTCTAGGAGTGAACGGAAGATGCTTTTACAAATAAGTGAGAATGTGGATGGGAGGGATTACGGTTTAAAAAGAATGGAAGTAACAAATAACGCGTAGTTTCTCAACTGGTACCAAGTGGTGGTGTCTTTGTGCAGCAGGTGTCGCAGCGAACCCTAGTAGGCCCTACACTACTATTACGTCGAAACGAAATGAGAAGGCTGATCATCTTCGTGGATTGCCCCATTACCCTCAAATATTTTTGTGATTTTCTAAACTTTAGACAGACTCTAAATATTTATGTTTTCCCTCGCATCAGGTGTGGCGACTTGAAGAATGGACTGGCGGAGATACAGAATGTCCATTTTACAGTAAGTTTTTATTGAATAACTTTAATTAGCGATACACAAAAGTCACGGAAGGATGAAAAGTATGGCTTTCCGAGATGAGTATGCCTTTCCGAGGTGACAGAGAAGAACCTGAAATACTTCCTCATTGGTTCTAGAATTTTTGGCTCCAGTTGAACACACTTTGGAGAATAAAAAATGTATGCACTCAAAAATTGATCTAAATGTTATTGTCAGTGGCTCTTGAAGGATGTAGGTCCTACTAAAGCCACGTTCGCCGCAGTAGCTATTCACTACTGCAGGGTAGGCTATAATTATTATGTTAATTAAAAAAATTATATCGGTAGCTGATTAACTGATTGAACCGATAACTGATTTTTGGTAATTATTTTGAATATTGGATATTAAGTTTGTGTAATACAGTATAATAATCAAATCTTAAAAAAACTTTCACCACATTCAAGTGTTATTGGGAGGGGGCATGGGGGGGGGGGGGGGCATGGGGGGGGGGGTTGCAATTATGAAACACATTTTTAATGTTTTAATAGAAGATGTAGATGTTAAGATATACAGTAGTTACTTAAACTGCTAACAGGCAGTTAAATCTCGTTAAGTTCGTGGGTGGCGTCATCATCAAATTACATGTAAACTGCCAAATCTTTCTTTATTCATATTTCTGTAGTTTAAATATGTGAAAGAGTTTTGAATAACTCGATCAAAACTAAGTTTTTAAATCAATTTAAAAAAATTAAAACAAAATATTAATTAAAACAAAATAACACTGAAAACGTTATTAATTAACAATTTTAAGAAGAAAATAATAAGCAATTAATTCCAATGCAAACCAATCATGGGTTCACCATTGTAAGTGACTTCGCTAGAAAATATTATGTACCTCAAGAGCCAGATGTCGCCAAATACGATCCTTACTGTGTCCACCAAAGAGCCACCATGGTTTTCAGAGGACATGTCCCTCAAAAGACAAAAATATCCCTCTAGAGCCTACGTTGGAAATTACCAGGTCTTTAAAAGCCATCAGAAAATATTGTGAAATAGCTTTGGATGGACTCATGTTATATGTACATATAGCATGTTTGTTTAGTCCAATTATTCCGACGGCCTCACATTCCTTTCAGATCGATCCACTAGCTAGTTGCTAAAGATTTAACAACTTATTTACAAACACATGTTGGGTAGCGGCTGCTGTTGGGGCTGCTGTAGTACTTGTATTGGAAATAGATGCCTTTTATCTTATATAGAACACCTGAGTTGATTAAATCATTCGCTCTGATTGGAACAAAGATAGCAATGATTTACAACATACATTTTTATAACTTATATTCTATCTACTTTGTATTGGTCAACTTACTGATTGGTCCACAAGAATCTTGATTTGTATTGGCATAGTTATAGTATTATGCAACTGATAGAAATGATCATTAAACCACCATCCATTCCGACTTGAGAAAGTTTCCCCATTAAGTAACAAGGGAGCACGTAAGGACGTTATAGAACGTTCAGACACATTCAGTTTATAATTTGTTGAAGCAGAATCCACCTGAAAGTGTTCATATTCAATGCTGTAAACTGTATCATCTATCCGCATGTCAATCACCATAGGGACTCCCCCCCGAGTAAGCTTGTGAATATTTTCTAAGCCCATCCAGAAATCGTAGTTGATATTACCGAACCCGTTAACAAAATCAATCCAGCGGCGATTTAATTTTGTTAAGTCTCCGAATTCAGAAATCACCACCCAATCCGAATCACAACGTACTAAGTCACTGAATCCATACGCATCATGTGGATAATAGACCCCTCTACTGTTTGGTTTACATAATGGATACTTTTCCGCTAAGCATGTAGACGTCGAATCAGAGTAACTCGGAGGAGTGTACAAATCTAGTTTACTCTGAAGTACCATATCCGCCGTCTCAAGGATATCTCGCATGTGGACTTTTACCTGGATATAATAATATAAATATGCAGTGTCAATTTTTCATATAAAAAATTATAAAAAATGTATAAAATAACATTCAATATTAGTACAGATTTTAATCAACATCAACCTCAACCGTGCAACATCCTGATGACGTGATGATCTGAGTAAAGTATCGAAATTAAAAGTGTAGTTTTCTTTAGCCGTTAGGCCAATGATTACGCAAAAAGTATGACAACTTATTTTTCCAGAACGGTCCCCCAAGACCAATACCCCCAAAGGAAACTGGTACTTATTTAGATACTATTGAATGTTGCAAGACAGAGAGGCGCACAGGCTAAGTGCTAGTTGTTGCGAGATAACAGTATGTATCTCGCAGCAAACTTTGTCATTTTATAACTTACGCGCCTTCGCAGTATCAGGACCCACATTGGGGAATAAACTACCAACTAAAATACGTGCCGTAACATCTATTGAAATATTTAAGAAGAACCTCAAAACTCATTTATTCGATAACGCGTTACCAACCCAATTTTAATTAACTACATTATTTTTACTTATTTTTACTTATTTATTTGATGTCGCAGTGTCCGAGTGGATACGGCGCCTGAACTGGTGGCGCAGGTTCGAATCCGACTAAAGGCTGTAGAAATTTCGCACTGTTGTGTCCCTAGGAAAGACACTTTAGACATTAGTGCCTACGTCAACCCAGCGGTATAATGGGAACCTGGCTTTGCTGGGGTAATGCTAATACTGTAAAAGCGCTTTGAGTATGCTGAGCGTAGAAAAGCGCTATATAAATAACCAATATTATTATTATTATTTTTACTTATATTTACTTATATTTACCGAACTATTTTAATTTGCCTTGAATCGTTTTAGTATTTTTAGTTTTTAATTAACTACTTTATGTAGTGTCATTGTTACTCGAAAGTTGCGGTGCTTGGAGTCTAAGTTTAAATATAAGTTTTTAGCCCTATATAATATAATTTAATTGATTGATTGATTGATTAGGTAGTAATTATACGCAAATTACAGGATGGAAAAGGGCGTTGTATTGTATAAAAAGCTGTTTTTGTCTTTGACAATTTTTTTTAATCTCTGTATTCGAATATGAAATTAAATACAAAATAATTCAATCAAATATAATTAAGTGTTAAGTCATATAATTAAGTGTTAAGTCATATTATTAATTGTTTTATATTGATATAAAACTCAATTGCAATATGCTTTTCATTTCTATAGATTCTGTAATGGTAAAATATAATTATACATATCAGCTATATCGATACCATGATAACTAAAGAACGGGGCAGCTTCCATCATTGTACTGTAGCTCAAAGCTGATGGGTTAGTCCTCCAGGAATGGAGTAAATGAAGATCACCCTCAGATAAACTTCTAACTAACTGGGCTACCATCATATAGCCAGTGTACCAGTATTATTCCAGTTTTTACAAATACACATTTATTGGTAGTGTAATCGTAAAACACATCATAAACATCACCATACACAATAACCACCTCAATAAATTGAGGTTGTTATTTTGCACCATACACATCACCCATGTCACATTGTTCGCGCTTTCAGACCTTTAGCAGTTTAACCTGCCAAATTGGGATGTCTTCTAGATAATAGATCGTCTTTAGCCTATGACAAGTATTTGATACACTACATTAGCCGAAGCCAGTCTATGCGCGATCATTCACCCGCTGGATATACCCGGGAGACTGGATTCGGAAGCCTAACCGTATTGCGGGGTAGGCCTACTGTATTATTCGACTGATCGTAATATATATAATCTCTGACAAATATTATTCACTTTCGGGAAATATTAACAGTTCCTTTAGGACGTGGCGCTTTAAATATATAAACAGAGTTATGACTTAAACTAGACACAACGGGATGGCTATATATTCACGTATATGGCGCATTCTTTAGGAGATGCTTTGTTATCAATCACAATCATACACAATACTGCACAATGCTGCACACTAATCTGCCGACCTTCACTAATTTTAGTCACATATAAGGAGAACAACAGACAATACGTGTAGGGCCTATAAAATAGCATTAGATTCACTTCAAACCACTTAATGTAAGTCGCAATCGTTATATGTATCCGGTCTCTCTAACCTTTAGTATATCAAGAAGATTGGGGTGTCTGATTATTTATCAGTATTCCAAATATAATATTCCATCAACAAAATATAATGAATAACCGACAGTAAAAGCAGTAAAATGTTAAGGTATAAATTGATATGATCGTTTTGGTTAGTATGATTAGTTAAGTGAGATAACAGATATACGTTCTATAATTAAGCCTACTAATGTTGAGCTAAAGACTGAAACACGGAGGTTCCAAAGCCGGTGTTCTTAGGCTGTGGACAAAATCACATACTGACTCAACTCCACGAGTTTCTATATACAATCTCTAACACAGAGGCAAAAAACGCTCTGATTGGTTGACCGAACAAAGAAGGAACAGAGAACAAAGAACAAGCTCCACGTGTACAGCATCAGCTGTTAGCCGTCGTCATGGTAGCTACACTGTTTCAAGAGGATCTGGCTTATTGCGTCATAGAATTACTAATTATGTCCGTTAAAGTACACAAACAGAAGAAATGGCTTTTATGTCCTCTAAAACACCAGTACAGTAAGGACATGGCCTTTTATGCCTGTTAAACCAACTACAGAGTACTTTACGGGGAAAATAACCGGCTAATTCCGCAAAAGCCTTTACACACATGATGGCGTCCAGCAGGAGGAAAGTGGTGGATTTCTAACTTTGCGTCGACATTTTCCAATGCAGTTGCTACATTCATGGTTTATGGGAAGATCATATGGGTGTAGGTGTAGAAGGAACCAGGTACCCGCGGAAGCAGGAATTCCCAATCCTTACACAACAGGAACTACCCTTGTGTAACAGGTAATAGTATCGAACATTATCGAATAGTATCGAACAGGAACAACCATGTCGCCTTGAAGGACTACTACTACTACTAGGATCGGTATGCTGCATTGTAGCTGCATTTTTAAGAATGCTGTGCAGGCTTGTCGACAAAATTGGGCCGCCACAGCTCCCTATCACCCATGACATTTGCTAGATCATCCGCATCTTCTAGGCCAGTGTCCTTTAAGATGCGTCTTAAGAAAGTCATGGGCTGTCCACCATGCTTATTCACTCCATGAGGCTGCCAAAGCACGAGATTATTAACTGGCTGTTCCTCACGGCGAAAGCAATTTTCTACAAACCGTATTCGAAGATCCTCACCTGACTTCCGGATCCATGATCCCAGGTAACAGAAGTCGTCCACATGCTCAACCATAACATCCTTTGAGGTTGTGCTCATTTGGACAGAGAATTTCTGAGGACTTTCAAAGTTAACTGTCAAAATTTTGGTCTTTTTGGAGTTAATAAAAAGACCAGCACTAGAAGCAAGCATCCTGTTCTAATGAGCTGAGGGGCCCGTTGGGCTCCCTCGTAGTGATTCTGAGAGTACTCCTAAGTCATCAGCAAAGTCTAGATCAAAAACAGGAACTATCCTTCTTTAACAGGTAATATTATCGACGATTATGTCTTTCGACAAAAATATCTCAATTTTCTATCATCTTCTATCAACTCAATCATATCTGCTATATAAGTTTATCCATATTATAATGAGTTTATATTTAGGCGAGCGGGCGTCGCTGCCTACCCCTCTCTGCCCCCGGACAGTGCGAGATCCTCAGCGCTGGTGTACTTTCGCCGATGTGCCTATCGCCAACGTCGTAGCTGCACAACGACTACAACAACCAGCACGAGCCACTCCACCGTCCGTCCCAAAGGCTTAGATATACTTCAGGTTCTTACTGGAGAGTTAGGGTTACTTTCACAATTGCGACTCGCTACTGTAAACACACCTTAGTAGTAACATTCACCTACAAACGCACAAATTCCACGTAACTGTCACAAATTGTACACATTCTATCACACATTCGGGTCATTTGTCCGTTAGTCAAGTGCCTTCCAGAATGTCACGTTGTTATTATGTATCCTTGGATACTAGCGGTGTGCTATTTATTCCGTATGCTATTCAATACGCAAGCCCTTTATTGTTCTTTTAACTCACTTCTAATTCTAGCGTGGTTGTTGCCATGGTGACATTATGGAAAGCTAGCGGTAGAATTAGGGTAATTCTCATGCATACAGATCTGGGATGCTATTTAATAGTAATTCTTTAATGGTCAATATCCCCTTTATACATGATTTTATGAATTTTATCGGCTATTGACTATACATTGGAGATTCTCACACACAAATACACTTAATATAGTGAATCTCCGCTCCCATGATCTATTAATTAATGGAAATTTGGGAATGTTATAAATTGTATAAAATTGCAATTTATTAAATTCATTAAAGTATGAATTTAAATTTATTCCCTGAAATTTTATTATTTGATAGTTAAATTGACACAATTTAATTCCAGAGCATATCTGGGGACATATGATCCTTGATTCTATGAATTTGTCTTTTTAAGAGTATCGGTAAATGCTACGATATCTTACTCGACTAGAATGTTAAAGGATCTAAAATTTGACAGATTTTGTAAATATTAATAATTAATATTTAGGATGGGCACCAGTTTATTCCAGAACTTGTCTGGGGACGTTAACCATTGATTCTAGAAATTTGTCTTTCAAGTATATCGGTGGGTGCCGCGATATCTTAATCGACTAGAATTACATATGGTCAAAGGGTTTAACAGATTTTTTTTTGCGTTATAAGCTACTGTTAAAGAGACATCACGCTACTATATGTATTATTTAATATACGGTATGAGAGCAATATCGCACGAAGCAATGTCAGTGAGAAGAGGCAAGTCGTTTCCAAGGTCTACCCAGAGCTTGGTTTAGCCGAGACACGAGGATCTGAACTTTGCATTCCTAATACTCTGC
The DNA here is from genome assembly GCA_032718475.1 of Nemertoderma westbladi. NCBI lineage: Eukaryota > Metazoa > Xenacoelomorpha > Nemertodermatida > Nemertodermatidae > Nemertoderma > Nemertoderma westbladi. Next base: position 15,089 of record JAUCBJ010006550.1, on the reverse strand, counting down.
CTACCAATAATACTGAATATAGTAGTGGCTTTATTGTACTTTAGTAAGTACGGATATTTCATCTTACTGTAGTTACGTATTCGTAATGTAATACGGACAGTAAGGAAGAGAAAAAGAATTGTTTCTCGCCGTCGCACTAAATATATATATAAGTAATTACGTAATAAACGCGAATATATATTGCACTAATCTACTAAATCGCTAAAATAACATTCTACTAAATAAAATTAAAGAAAACGATTATAATAAAATTACATAATAATACATACATAATATAAAATAATAAAAATAAATATAAAATAATATAGTCACACACCCACTCCGTATGTTGTTACGTTATGGAGTCCCTAGATATTTGTTGGATTAGGGAGGTGGTCGTGGGAAGATTATCTTGCCTTCCATAGTTTCCGGACAGTTTTCGGTCTCTTTCCGGTAAACATAAACGACCAGCTGGGCGATTGAGTGGTTGTGTTACTTTCTCCGCTCCCTTGGCCTGTCTAATCTTCACCGGGGTAAGATGAGGAGGCCATTCATCTTCTTTACTTAGGAAGTTGGGTCCACCTAACCGGTCTGGAGTATCTGTCAGTTCTTGAGGAGTTGCTCCTCTGGAGGCGATGTCGGCTAGATTAATCGTCTCGGGGCAATGTCTCCATTGATCTACATTGGAGTTGATGTCGTCATTATCTGAGGAGTATGGTGTTCCCTCAGTTGGGTCGTCAACTTCACTGCTCTCAACTTCCCATTCTCTGACTTGATATACCTGATCTTTCGGTAATCTTTCCATGAGAGTTCTACGGGATGGGCCAGTAAAGTACCAACCCACTCTAGTTCTTCCCGCATAAGCTTGTAGTGGTTGCGGTTGAGCAGGCTGTTTCTCCAATGTCTCGAGCGCCTCATGCGCATTTTGACCGATGAGTATTTGCACTCCAGGGTAATCTGTGTTGAATCTAGGTATATCAAACTGCTGGGTGAAATCGTCCTCATCCCAGTTATAAGGTTCTACTTGGCTGGTAGCGAAGTTCTTCATCGCCACCATTTTTACTGACCTTATGCTGTGTTCTCCTAGTTCATCCTGGGGGGTGGACAACGCACCTACATAATAATCCGCTATTACTGTAGATTTCCAAACATGCATAATTCCTGACATGTTTAACTTAGTTCGGAACTTGGGTTGTCCAGCAAAGATGTCTTCGGCTAGTTCTTTGTCGATGAATGTTCCTGTGCTACCGGGGTCAAGGAGGGCGTTAACTATATAACTCCTTTTAGATCCGTGGACCCTTACCTGCACTATGGGAAATTCTCGGATTCCTATATTGGAAGTTGGTGCTTTCCAAGATGGTTGTCGGTCAGAAGTAGTTGGGGTGAGCTCGCTGTCGGTGTCCTTTTCATACGTAAGTGCTCGATACACTGCGGTATTTGTCATGTAACAGGATTCGTGTTCGTCGGAGAATTCGTCTGTATAGAATCCTTCCATCTCAGATTGATCAGTGTCGTTCACATCACTGAATTGGACATGTAGTTCGGAATCACTTACCTGACTCGGACTATTTCGCTCGAATTCAGTGTGCAACAAGATATGATGTTTTGCGCCGCACTTTGCACACCTTACGTCGGAGTAACAGGTTCGCCGTTGGTGTCCTCGTCTGAGGCAATTATAACACAACCGCTTATCCCACATGACTTCACGTCTGTCCTTTAGTGATTTCCTCAGGAATTCATCACACGCACTTAAACGGTGGGGCCCATCGCACAGCACACATTTGGGCTTGATGTTACTTACTTTAACATGTGCTGTGTGGTGCACGTTCGTTCTTTCCTCGGGCTTTATCACCTGAATTCTCTTGGGAGACGTAGGAGGAGTTTTTCTTACCTGTTCTCTCCTGTCATTGGTTCGAGACTTGAATTTACTTACCTGGTCTTTAGGCGTTTTATTGACATAATAAGATCTTTCAGTGTCTTTCCCGCTATCCTCTCCTTGAGAAGTCTGGCTTTCGCCGTCGTCGGTATAACACACTGGTGTTACCCTTCTCCTAGAAACGGGTTTCTCACTTACCTTGTTTTCCAGTGTCTTCTCTCTGGACTGCCTTAGGAGCTGTAATTTCACTTCTCCATCTAAGAATGACATGAGATCAGCCATTGTAGGGTCTCGTCGTTGTTGTTCCATCATATATAACACTTTCTTATCCCAGCGTGTACCTACTCCACCCTTCGGTAAAGCAGAAGCCACTGCTCTAATAACCATAGCACTCTGATACTCATGAGACTTACCTAGCCAATCTAATTGTCTGCAGATCTCCTGAATCTCATCGGAAAACTCTATAATCCCGCTGCTAATAAACTTTCGGGGCGCTACCAACTTTGCATACAAATACCCAGCTATGTTATTCCTATTACCATACCTGATGTTTAGTGTATCCCAAACTTGTCTTAATCCGTCTGGATGTCCAATAAACTTTAACGCCATTAACTTGGGAGCTCCTTCCAAGCACTCGATGAGGTATCTAAGTTTCTCTCCATTAGATAGTACAGAGTTCTGTATGTTATCTTTGTAATATTCATTATAAGGTAACCATTTCATCTCATCTCCATTGAACTTGACGATCTCTCCCACCTTTACTGCTTGCCGGGCTTCGGTTCTAGCCATTTGACGCGTAAAACTTTCTTGGGCCATCGTGTTATTTAATATCGAGTTATCGGTATATAAATTTCTCGGATTATGATCCGGTCTATAGGGAATATCATTATCAACAGGTCTATAATTACCCTTAATAGGGTTCACTATAGGAGTTTCTACTTCGCTAGCAGTATAGATGCGTATAGGCTCCACACCTTGCGCATGAGATACTTCAGACCTAACAGGTTGACACATTGTTATGGGGGGTGTTGGTATACCCTTTTGTGTATTTACTAGTTTATCGCGTTCTAGCGCGATACTTTGCTGCACTTCTTGCAACTCTAGCCTACTTTCCCTTACTGTGCCTTTGAATTGCTGAACGGTCTCCTGCATCTGTCCGAGCAGGAGATCCATCCCCCGTCGTCTCTCATCCACCCATTCGACCGCCGAAGCGGGATTCGCCAACGTTGTAGCGGGCGGACGAGGGACAACGGGCGACAAATCATGAATATTTCGCTCGGAGTCCAGGGCATGAACTGTCTCATGGGCTGTTCTGCTGGGCACAGGTAGCTTGGTACTGTGCAAAGGGAATTTAGAGGTAGGTTCAGGGAGTACAGGTGTCTCTACCACCGAAAGGGTGGCTTCGGGAACAGGCCTAATTATTTCAGGCTCATCTACTATAGTAGGGAGTCTCTCTATTATAATTATTTGGTCTGTGGGTTCTGTACTACCTAAGTTGGTGTTATTTAGTTGCCTTCTAACAGCTGGAGGCAAATCAGGCAATTTCTGACGGTGGGATGTTCTTTTACGTCTGCTTAGGTGAGATCTATTTCCTTTGCCTTCAGTATCGGTGGTATCGCCTTCCTCAGATGATGTATATCCCTGTCTTATGGGAGTAGATCGACTCATCATCTGCATATTACTAGCTGTTAACTGTTTATTAAAGTTGTCTTGTCTCTGTTGAAGATTTTCCAACTCTAGTTGGGTTGTCTCTTCAGATGCCCTCCGTTCTGCTTCTGCCACTGCCTCTGCTGTTTTTCTTTCGGCTTCTGCCGCTGCCACTGCTGCTGCCGCTTTCCTTTCCGCTTCGGCCTCTGCCACTGCCACTGCCGCCTTTCTTTCCGCTTCTGCCTCTGCCACTGCTGCTGCCACTGCCGCTGTCTTTCTATCTTCTATACGTTTTTTCTTTAATTGTTCTTCTTGGTCTCTAGCGATGCGGAGTTGTTCATCGAATTTAGCTTGGTTCGCCGCTAACCTATCCACATCAATTGCATCCAACACACGCTGGGCTCCTTCACTATTAGGGCTAAGTCCATCTAGCCTTCTCCTCAACTCTTCATCTCCCAAAAAACGCTGATAGTCTGACAGATAGATGTCAATGGCATCCCTCTTATGCGGTTTCTCTGCCGTCGCTTCACTTTCCACTTGGGAAAAAGTAGCATCCGTTGATTCTCCATGGGTTGAGCGCTCTTCCAGCTGAGCTTTCCACTGAGCTGTTCCTTGAACCTGGCGACTCACCCGTTGAAACCAAGTCTTTACGGCAACTTGCAACGACGTGTCTTGTCTTCTTTTAGAAGCCTCTTCAAAGGCTGATAATATTAGCCTGATTCGCAGAATTCTTTCTCTAACTTGATAAAGCAGTTGTCCCTGCTCTTGAGGTCCCTGAGGTTGTTGTAACAGTTGTTTTTCTACTCGCTCCATAGAGCTGAAGAATCCCTGTGCGTATCCGGCTGCGGACCTCTTCCACACAGCTGGATCGATGGTTTCCTTGGCTACTCCCATCCGGTGTATGTCTTCCCAGGCAGCTTCTGATAAATCAAACGGGAGTCCGGGTCCGGGGAAGTTCCATTGCGACTCGACCATAGACTTCAGTTCTTCCCTTGTGTATCCCTCATAACTATCTTTAGTTGAGCGCTTACTTCTCGCCCAATCGATCTGGTGTTCTTCCACCGCGATCAATAACCTGGTGAGTACGGCTGCAGGAAGGATGAGAAGGGGATCCGAATAAACCGCATCCGTCATCCTGGCTCCGCGCTCGGGTGTCAGTTCTACAGTATCTTCACTACTGGAGCTGTCGGGCCGCTGAGAAATAAGTTCTTGGCTCACGGGTTGTTGCTGTTCCGCTGCTTCTTGGCCCCGCTTGACCTGGGCTCGAGTGCCTATGATAGACCTACGATGTTGGACCAGCCTAGGTTCTGTTATTACTACTGGAGGGATGACTTTCCTCACAGTGGGAGGTGAACTGAACTTAGGACTAGACGGTTCTACACCTCTATCTGAGTCGCAGATAGTTACATCTAATAAACTGTCTGACAGGCTCTGATTAGTATCAGACATGTTTGTTTACACAGTTGAATGTCTACCGCTATATTACAGTCTAAGCAAGTCTAGTAATTCAGTGTTAACTGCTAGCCTAGTAATTAATTACCGATACTGCTACTCAGTGTAGCGTGATATATATAATATTAGAATACCGGTATGCTTATGGTATATATAAGTATTATTGCAGACTAGGTTTCTCACAGAAACCGGTATATAATTTTAGCACAAATATATATAAATATATAATAGGCCTATCGTGGATACCGGTATGCAGTTTACACTTATAGTATATATAAGTATAATTATTAACTAGATTAATTACAGAATACCGGTATGATTTCAACCTAAAATTTATAGAAATAAATATAATAAGCCTATTGTAAATACCGGTATGTCAATTATTTTAGAATAATTGAATTTCTGAATTTTAAGGGTTACTTGGTTACTTTAACTTACTTTATTACCGTTATTCAAGCAGTAGTCCAACTGATATTGAGACCTAATTGTTGTATGGGAGGCCTACTATTTATAAATCGTTTGAGTTGATTTATAATATATATATACCCGTTTAATGGGTTTTGTCAATGTTGAAATAAATGTTAGTATTTCTGGGGGAGTCACTACACATAAGCTATGCGCTCTTAGTGGAGTGCTACTTGTTAGACACTAAAACAAATAATTCTAATTTACCTAAGTTACTTAATACTACAAATTATGTACAATTCGGGTTGAGATTACAATCTCTAAATAAATACAAAATTTAATTACAAATACACAAATACAAATTTTTAGGGTAATTTTACAAGAAGTCTACTAACCAGCCTAACAAAGGGTTAGAATATCTGGTTATTACAACGGACAGGTTACTACGGTATTTGAAAATAATAAGTAGTAGTAAATATACTGCGCTGTCCAGATAGGAAAATACCACCGCCTGACGACCTATAACCGTATCGCTATAGGTACTACGTTATGTATCACGGAGTGTCCCTACCTAGAAGTTAATTACCGCGGTCTACCAGAACCAACGTGCCTATTAACCACTTTACAACACAAATATACTGCCTACACACTAATTGCTTTCGGAAAGCACTGTACACTAAACCCTAAATTAGGTACAAGTACTTGTATAACAAATAATTAGTAGTTAAAAATACTTGAACAGCTAAAAGAACCACGGCATCTGCTGGAGTGACCGGTGCACAAAATCACCAGTCTTTACCTACGCCAAGCAGCCCGTATAGTACCGGGGTTAATTTAACTATAGCGGTATGTATAACAAACACAATTATTGTAGGAACAAACTTGGGGAATGAATGTTGCGAATAATCGCATAAACTCTGAATAATAAATATTACGCTACGCGTACAGACTATTCAAACAAAATGCAGACCAAATACTGACAGACTACTATCAAGCCTAAACAAACTACGGTATATGCAGACTCCGAAATGACTAAGTAGTATGCGTTCTAACCCAGTAGTACGACTTATTCTTTAGATGGGGGTTTACCTTACAGCGATGGCTGCCCCTACTTCCTAACCATTCTTTATCGGACAGATGCTTTGCACACACCGAAATTTCCTCAAACCCAACAACAGCCAGACAACTATTCAGCCTACAAATTATCTAAATAAAATTATACGCTACCCATACAGACTACACAAACAAAGTACAGACCAAACGATGGCAGACTACTATCAAGCCTAAATAAACCACAGGACATGCAGACTCCGAAATGGTTAAGTAGTATGCGTTCTAGCCCAGTAGTACGACTTATTCTTTAGATGGGGGTTTACCTTACAGCGATGGCTGCCCCTACTTCCTAACCGTTCTTTATCGGACAACACTCTACATGCACTACAATCCGTTCAGACCTAATCAACAGTTAGCCAACAGTCAAGCCTACAAATTATCTGTACAATCTGAGCAGGCTTACACGCCTTCTGCTCAATATTAACCTACAAATAAATAAAACTTGACAGAAACAAGTAAAATCTCAATAAAAAACCAGGGCGGCCGTCCCTGATTAATTATTAAGGCCTACCGGTATATAATTATAAAAATCGAATAATACTGCTGTACCTGTACTGTAAGTACCGGTTCTGATGATCAGGCAGTCAGGCCTACTGGTTACCGGTCGACCGGTACTTTCGACTAGATTGCTTACACCGCAATCCAGAAGCAATATCTGTTATTGTTTGCGCTTTTGAAGACCTTTGACAGTTTAACCTGCCAAAATTAGAATGTCTTTTGGATGATAGATAGTCTTTAGCCTATGACGAGTATTTGATACACTACATTAGCCGAAGCCAGTCTATGCGCAATCATTCACCCGTTGGATATACCCGGGAGACTGAGTTCGGAGCTTAATGATTGATGGTGTAAGCCTACTGTATTATTCGACTGATCGTAATATATAATCTCTGACAAATATTATTCACTTTCGGGAAATATTAACAGTTCCTTTAGGACGTGGCGCTCTAAATATGTAAACAGAGTTATGACTTAAACTAGACACAACGAAAAGGCTATAGATTCACGTATATGGCGCATTCTTTAGGAGATGCTTTGTTATCAGTTACAATCATACACAATGCTGCACAATACTGCACACTAATCTGCCGACCTTCACTAAATTTAGTCACGTATAAAGAGAGTAACAGACAATACATGTCGGGCCTATAAAATAGCATGAGATTCACTTCAAACCACTTAACATAGGTCGCAATCGTTTATCTGTAACCGGTCTCTCTAACCTTTAGTATATCAAGAAGATTGGGATGTCAGACTATTGATCAGTATTCCGATATAATATTTCATCAACAAATATAACGAATAATCAACAGCAAAGCAGTAAAGTTAAGGTATAAATGATTATTAAGTGAGTATAATTGGTTTGATAACAGATATACGTTCTATAATTAAGCCTACTAATGTAAAGCTAAAGACTGAAACACGGAGGTGCCAAAAGCCGATGTTCTTAGGCTTTGGGCAAATATAATACTGAATTCCTGAGTTTCTGTATCCACCTCCAACACAGAGACAAAAAACGCTCTGATTGGTCAACTGAACAACAAGAGAACAAAGAAACAAAGAAACGTCGACGTGGCAATATCAGCTGTTCGCCGTCGTCATGGTAGCGACACTGTTTTCAAGAGTATCGAGCTTATTGCGTCCCGAAATTGCGGATTATGTCCTCTAAAGTACAAATACAGAAGAAATGGCTTTTATGTCCTCTAAAACACCAGTACAGTAAGGACACGGCCTTTTTATGCCCAGTAAACCAACTACAGAGTACTTTACGGGGAAAATAACCGGCTAATTACGCAAAAGCTTTTACAAAGTGCAGACCTACTCTAAATTTTCAAAGTACCTCTTTCGCCCAACTATTATTTTAGAATGCCCTACTGTACCATTATATCTTACATACTGTACTATACTGTTTGTACCTTGGCCTACTAATCCCTGAGTTTGTTGTTGGTACCGTGCAATATTTTACTTAAATATTTCAGTTGTTCTCACCTACTACAATTTCATATTATCTTATTACTTAGTTTGTTACATTATTTCATTATTACATTACATTATTATACAGTATTTCTATCTAAGATTTTAATGTAAACTTTTTGTACTTTAGAGTTATATTTGGCTGAAGATGATTTATGTATTAAATCGATACGTGACCACTTATAGTAATAATGGCATTTTTTCAATTCGCGCTTGTAATATTAATCTTTCTATACTTAGTTAGAATTATGAAAAATTATGGTAGAACTTGTTAAGGCGCATATAAGGAGAATTGAAAATTTATCAAAAAAGAAACTTTAGACATCTTGATGTAATGGCCTTAAATTTAGTCTTCCGATAATATATGTTCAGCAAGCACGCCGCATATGCGATCCCTGTGGCAATTATTATAAATATCATATGACCATACATAATGTACATTTGTTCCACATCTTTGTTTCAACTCAGTTCTGTTTGTCACAGTTGGAGATACAGATCCATACGTTATTGTATGTCCTCCAGGGTGACACACTTGTAGCTGTATCATTCTTCTTTTATAATAATATAGATTATTATTTTAATGACTGTGGATTATGATCTACGGTTGTCATTCGACCATCATAATAATGATGGGATGATGTTACAGTAACACACCCTACACGCTCAAGAAGTCTATGATATTCAGCCAAGTACCTTATTGATCTATAGCTTGCGGATGAAAATAAAATATTATAGGGAGCCCAGTGGCTCCTCAAATAATTGGAGCAGGCTGCTTCTAGTGTTGGAATTTTCATAACTCCAAGATGACCAACATTTTGACACGAAACCGGTACGTAAAGGGAAGGCATGTGCAGGGCTTTGCTGGCCCCCCCCCATGATTTTGGTGTGCCATAGAATAAAAAGGAAACCCAATTTTCGATTATTTATAGCACTCCTATGGGAGTCTGTAGCTATCCTATGGGAGTATGTAGCTATCCTATGGGAGTCTATAGCTATCCTATGGGAGTCTATAGCTGTCCTATGGGAGTCTTTAGATATCCTATGGGAGTCTATAGCAATCCTATGGGAGTCTATAGCTATCCTATGGGAGTCTAGCTATTCTATGAGAGTCTATGCTGGGGACATCAAATATCTGTACTGCACATACACAAAAAAAGTTCAATTAACACATCTAAAATTAGAACCTACCGTACACAACATTAGGAAATGTCTCATTAGTCCCACCAATCTTACACTCAGCCGCATTCGCTTAACTAACAATGGAGCCGCCTCCGATTTGCAGGGTGAAGATAATCCAGTGTTAGCTCCTGGTTTCTTTGGCCACCACATGTTGGGAATAGGAATGGTGGGGACAGTCATGACTTTATTGAGACAGCTATTATTTTATTAGTAGTATATAAAAAATATGAAATGAAATTAAAAAATGCGGTGACCCGGGATCGAACCAGGGACCTCTAGATCTTCAGTCTAGCGCTCTCCCAACTGAGCTATCACCGCATGCGAAAGTTGTCGGTGAACATCAAAGAAGAACATCTGAGCAATTAATTAATTATCTTCTCTCTTGGATGTTACCTGTAAGAGTGGGAGGACACCACTCTAACTCGCACGGTGGAACACTCGTTCATTATACAAAATTTATTTTCTACTCCCCAGCAGAAACTGGACTCCATGTCGAAGGGTGCGCGGACCATTTAAGAATTAGAACTGTGCCGCTCCCAGATTGAACCTAAAACATCTCTCTTACCCTCTTACTTTAACCCTCTTACTGTAGTACCGCGGGCTATACAATGTTGTACAAATACCGCGGTAGGGTTCATACTGAACCCCCCCCCCCCCCCCCCCCCCCCCCCGCCCCGACCGCCCTCTAAAATATACTAATGTTAACGAAAACGACTCATTTCTTGTTTGTATGTACGTAGATTTCACTAGTCTGAATTAGAACGGATAAAAATTTCGAAAAAAGTTATCGAAAAAAAGGTATTTTGCAGCTCAGCACAAAAATTTCAAATAGTGAACATTTTCGAAAATTCGCAATTTTTGAAAAATTTTAAAGTTACAATTATTTTCAACTATGAGCTGATTACTATAAGTGGCAGTTTTAGTCCTCTACAGAATCATAAAAGGAAAATAATAAGTAACCAGAACTTTTCAGTTTGAATACAAAAATTTTAATTGACTTACGATGCTATAAAATCACATTTTCAGGTTTATTGGGTTACTGTTTCTAATGGAATACATTTCTAATTTTCCAGATCATTGCTACTGGTATTTTTCGGCGTAATATTATAGCAAATTTTGGTGCTCGCACCAAATTTCGTACCATCAACAAAAAGAACAAGTTTTAGATGCCCAGTGCTGTTTTATTGATTTCATCTGATTTAGGACCCTCATAAACCCGTATAACGCAAGAAACAAGGTGACACAATCAATTGATGTATATTTGTAGGGATTCAAAATTTGGTGCTAGCAGCAAATTTTTCACCCATTTGCGAAAAATATAAGTTTGAGATTTCTAGTTACTCATGAATTCCACGAAAATGTCAACCAAGGAACAAAAAAAGTAACTTTTTCTAATCCAAATTTTTTTCCCATGAGTCGAAACTGTAAACATTTAGGTTCTCAAAAATGGTTATATTACAGAAATTGCTTCCTTGGGTGAATTTTTATAGCCTCTGAAACTTTTGGCAAAATATTTCAAAATTTTCTACTTTCTATTTGCGATTATTTGTGAAGTTTATGTGTCTTTTTCTCATAATAATCACATGTCTAGGTCAATAGAACAGTAAAACATTTCTCTTTGGCCTTCCTACTCACGATTACAAAGGTCACGCATCTAATATCTTGTGATTTCTATATTTTTTTTAAATTTCAAAAAAAAATAGATACACCCTTGCGAATTTTGTAATTCCGTTACGAAAATGTTATATTTTTCTTGGAATTACATTAGTTGGTATTACTACCATCAGATATTTAATGTTCAATAATCTTTGCATTGGTTACCAGAGCTACCATTTCACCGATCAGTGGAATATCTGCAACGTCACAGAAGGCTACAAACAGTGTAACGGAATTACATATTTGGGTAACGGAATTACACTGTGTAACGGAATTACTTATCCCATTGATTAGTTATTTGAATATTGCGGGTTATTTAAATTCAAACGGGGACCTTGGATGTTCTGCATCACTACTGCATTAAGGTTAGACGTTGACATTAGGTCTTGCGACTTTAGGTCCAGCGACTTTAGGTCCAATATTTGATAGGTCATGACGTGACGTGATGTTAGGTTCAATAGACATTAGGCCCTGCGACGTTAGGTCCTAGTTCTGTAAAGATCTAATGTCTCAAAGATATTTGGTTGAAAGATATTTCATGTAAAGACTGACGAGATGTAACTGGACTCAAAAATGGTTTAGTATTTTGGTTACCCTCAATTAGTTAATCCAATTAAAACTTCCAAACTGCCATGCTCGTGCAATGGTACAAGACATTATAGACATCCTAATAAAACTACCACAGCCAATCAATATCGTTAGTTCCTGAGATTTTAAGGGCATGGAGCAGGTTACAGTGACAAGTTATTATAACCAAAACAATAAACGAGAGTCAATAAATAGCATATTAATAAACATATAACAAATAATATATTTTTGCTAGTAATCAAGTACTCCGCTGTAATTGAATGGTTACAGTAGGCCTACTGGTAGTAGTATCTCTGTTTTCCTAGGTTGTGGCAGGTCTGTTCGGCTGTCTTCAATGATTTCATGTAATGGTAGCTGGGTGTAGGCCTATGGCAACCCTACACAGCTACATACAGTCATTGGTCCATATAAGAGACAGGTTTTGAACTTCGTTGGGTTCTGTGTAAAAATGTAAACACTGGACTGTTGTGACACAATGTGAGACAAGAAATTCAATTGTAATTTTTTTTAATAACTAACATGAAATAACCTAATAAATATTACGGAGAATCTTGTTAGGTTCTTACAGCCTTTATTTGAGACAAAAGATCTGTAATTATTTGGCTATAGGAGCCCCTTGAAGTTGATATTGAATTTGTCTCACGTTTGGATCCATGTCTCAAATTAGGCAGAATGACTGTACAGTCCTAACCCGAAGTTAGGCTGCTATAATCGAAGAAATTTTGCTCAAAATCGTAAATTAAAAGTTTTACAGTTTTGCAGGGTAAATTAGGTTAAAAATTCGCACCGTAATTCCGTGACGTTTAGTTTTGTGGGGCGAGCCACGAAGTGAGTGAGCCTTAGCGTAGTGGTACCATTAATCAACCTGTCGTTCTGTCGCGTTTTTTTCAGTATTTTATTTTAAACGTTAATAACTCGGCCAATCCTTGATGAAATCTACCCAAACTTGGTACACATGTTGTTTGGCAAAAGTTTGAAAATTTTCCAAGTAGAATTTGCGTGGGGCCTTCGTGCAGCATCAGTGTAACTGTTATTGCAGTTATAATAAATTTATTTATCCAAATTTAAAATGCGTTAAATTATTATTACTGTAGGATATATCAGCTGGGTTTCTGACAAATTTTGCAATTCTGCATGTACCATGTGTACCGGTACTGTCAGGCTGTACTCATTCCCTGAATCGAGAATCCTGCAATCAGTCAATACTGCAATACTGGTCAGCCGGTACCATACACTGCAGACATGCCATATCATGTAATCTAATTAAACATGGCCCAGCCAACCCTTGCGGTGATTATAGTTTAGGCCTAATTAGCCCAGTACCGGCACCGGTAATAATAATATAATACAGTAATAGTTTAGATAGTTACCGATAATCATTCAGTCATTGGCACGGTACATCGTATTGCTGTATTGCCGGCTGTGCAGCACTACCGGCAATACACAGGTTGGAATTTATGTAGAGTTTGCTCAACAGTACAGATATAAAATAGTTATCTAAATTATATATATTACTATTGACAAGTATTGAAATATATACCGTTATTCGTGTTATCAGTATTTGCAACATCTGACATTGAAGAGGTGAGAGAAGATGAATACCGGCACTCAACAAAACCAACGCTTATCACTTGCTTATCAACGCTCATCGGTATGGTTACCTCGAAACCGGCGCGACTGTCCACTCGAATACAACTTCAAAACACAAACGCCAGCAATAAACTGAAAGCGAATCGAACGTCTTCAGAAGAATCTGTCATTGGGACGAATAAAAGGAAGCCGAAACCACGGGAATGGACCACAGCTAAGATGTAATGCTCCCATTGTCAGAGTTCCTGGACCGAAATTGAAACACCAATTGCCGATGGGCTTGATCTCTCAAACCAAAACTTCCTCTGCGGGGTTTGCGCGGCAGTAAAGATTGAAAGTCTGGAAGCTGGCATCCCTAGGTATTATTATTATAAAGAGCGTCAGACTGCGTTTAATAAATATATTTTAATACAAAACAGGTCGAACGCAAAGAGGCTTATAATGAAGACGAGTACTGCATTGATTATATTCCTATAAACCACCTGGCTTTGCATATTGAACGTGCGTTTGGAAATAAGTTCGTGCTACCCTACCGTGGGTGGTAGATGTCGTGGTTATGTATTGGTGGGGGGGGGGGAGGGGGGGGGGGGTGCAGATTAAAAGGGGTGAACACGTACTGTCCCCCTTTCTTTGATTAATTGGTGGTGTGGGTTAATCTCTCATAACCTGATTTTGTGATACAGTCACACAATTTTAATTTGTATCTCATAACTGGGCCTCGTGCTGCGCGAAGGCCCCACGAACGTGTAATTACCGTTACGATCAGAAACCTTTGAAACTAGAAATTGTTAAATTTATTAATTATAATAGTTTTATGAAAGTGAGCAGCAAATATTAGGAAGTACTACAAGTAAGTTTTACAACTCAAATTTGCATCCAATTCGCAGCAATTATTGTTTACAAAACACCAGTTTTTTATATTCGTTTTGCCGTGTAATTACCGTGACGATTTTTTAAACAACAAATATACAGTAATGAAATTAAATTTTGACTACTTTTTTTCGATTTCCATAACTAAATATAGAATTATCTTTCCCCTCACACCAGTCGCATTGAATATACTTTTGAGGAAGATACATATCCACCCTTGTGAATCTGAAAATTACTTGCGAAATGTAATTCCGTTATCGTGGAATTCATGTACTGTTGATAATAATAATAATATATATACAGTATATTATTATTGGATTTTCAAAATTTCATGCCGGAAAATTTTGCACAAGGCATCGAATAATGCAAGTATCGAGACATGAAAAATATCGAGATAAAAATATTGAGAGTAAAAATATTGAGAGTAAAATAGTTATAATCTTTGGAATGAATCACAACCGGTATAGCTACCATCGAAAACACTATCTATCTAGCACCATAGAATCTAAAATAAATATTTGTTTTGTAAAAACACTAGCTACCAATAAAAATGTTAGGAAACTATAGTAGGTCTACCATAGAAACTAAAATAAACAATGTCTTATTTAAAAATTTTTATTGTTAAAATTGACATTATTTACAGCTTAGTAAATGGGCTAGCGGTCAATACGATTTGCATTTTTCACCTACAGTAGGTAAATGGGCGGATTATTGATCTTCAATCAGTCAACGTTGTACTGTAATAAATATTATTCTGGGG
>JAUCBJ010006549.1:0-33156 GCA_032718475.1 Nemertoderma westbladi | reverse complement strand
GGGCACTCAAGGTGTGGTACTGTTTATGGGCCCTCAAGGCGTGGTACTGTTTATAGGCACTCAAGGCGTGGTAATGTTTATGGGCACTCAAGGCGTGGTACTGTTTATGGGCACTCAAGGCGTGGTAATGTTTATGGGCACTCAAGGCGTGGTACTGTTTATGGGCACTCAAGGCGTGGTACTGTTTATGGGCACTCAAGGCGTGGTACTGTTTATGGGCACTCAAGGTGTGGTAATGTTTATGGGCACTCAAGGCGTGGTACTGTTTATGGGCACTCTAGGCGTGGTACTGTTTATGGGCACTCAAGGCGTGGTTCTGTTTATGGGCACTCAGGGCGTGGTAATGTTTATGGGCACTCAAGGCGTGGTACTGTTTATGGGTATTCAAGGCGTGGTACTGTATGGGCACTCAAGGCGTGGTACTGTTTATGGGCACTCAAGGCGTGGTACTGTTTATGGGCACTCAAGGCGTGGTACTGTTTATGGGCACTCAAGGCGTGGTACTGTTTATGGGCATTCAAGGCGTGGTACTGTATGGGCACTCAAGGCCTGGTACTGTTTATGGGCCCTCAAGGCGTGGTACTGTTTATGGGCTACTACTAGGATCGGCATGCTGCATTGCAGCTGCATTTTTAAGAATGCTGTGCCGGCTTGTCAACAAAATTGCACCGCCACAACTCCCTATCACCCATGACATTTGCTAGATCATCCGCATCTTTAAGGTCAGTGTCCTTTAAGATGCGTCTTAAGAAAGTCATGGGCTGTCCACCATGCTTATTCACTCCATGAGGCTGCCAAAGTACAAGAATATGCACTGGCTGGTCCTCACGGCGAAAGCAATGTCCTGCAAAGCGGAGGCGATTTTGTTATAGTGTCAAGCTTGGGGGAACCAATGAGACACCTCCAATGTTATATAGTGTCTGGTTGGAGATGTGTGCATTGTACTTGACACAATGAACCCGGCGTAGCATTCTTGTGAATGTGCCATCCAGAGATTTGGTGTCCTCAGCAGTTAGAGCCCAGCATGGACTCCCGTAGAGGAGTACTGGAACTACTGCTGCTCTAAATAATCGGACCTTAAGTTTCCGATTAATTCTCGGTGACTTCCAAATCCTGGAAAGCCTATTCAAGGCTGCCCATGCCTTTCCCTTACGTATTCGAAGGTCCTCACCTGACTTCCGGATCCATGATCCCAGGTAACAGAAGTCGTCCACATGCTCAAGCATACCATCCTTTGTGCTTATGCTCATCCGATCAGAGACTTGCTGAGGACTTTCAAAGTTAACTGTCAGAATTTTGGTCTTTCTGGAGTTAATAAAAAGACCAACACTAGAAGCAGCATGTTCTAATGAGCTGAGGAGCCGTTGGGCTGCCTCTAATGATTCTGAGAGTACTACTAAGTCATCAGCAAAGTCTAAATCAGTTAGGTACTTGGCAGGATTTCCTCGACTTCTGGAGCCAGTAGGTGGAGTTATCATTACCCCATCATCATTATGATGATCTAAGGACATGCGTAGGACATAGTCAACCACAATAATGAACAAGAATGGTGCAAGTGTGTCTCCTTGGAGGACGCCCCATAACACTTCAAATGGTTCTGTGTCACCGTCAACCGTAGACACAAATGTTGTCGAACCATCGTATACTGATCTGATTGCTGCAATAATTTCATCAGGAATCCCATATAATGAAAGTATGCTGAACATACGTGAGCGAGAGACTGAATCAAAGGCCTTGAAGAAGTCAACAAAGATAACAGCCAGATGCCTGTCTTTCTTTTTTGATAATTCTTCAATTATCCTTCTAAGTGCCAAAATGGGCTCCATGGTCCCACGACCTTTACGGAACCCATTCTGATTTCCACGGAGCAGTCTCTCAATGGGATCCCTGATGCGATTTAATAGAATCCTATTGTATAGCTTTGCAGCAATCGAGATCAATGAGATTCCCCGAAAAGAACCATAGAGTGTTAGGTTGCCCTTCTTGGGAACTGGCACCAACTTATTTGTTTTCATTTCTTGTGGGACTCTTGTTGTTCGGTACATGTCTACTATGATGGGATAGATGAGCTTTAAACACTCAGGTATTTTAAAGACCTCAGGGGGAACACCATCTACTCCACTGGCACGATTGGTCTTAATGCTCTTTGTAGCAGCCTTCACTTCTGCAAAGGAGATATCGCCAATGGGAATATCTGGGAGTACAGACTCAGACATTTTTACTTCTATAAAGTTATCAGGCAATACCCTGTCATTATTGAGGAGCTTTTCAAAGTGGGCTTTCCAACCATTGAGGCGATCGGCTGGTGATTCAGCCTTAACCTTGGTGGTTGGTTGGTTGGCTTTTCCGCCCAGTAAGCAGATTGATCGACTTCCATGCCTGGGATGATTGCCTGCTGTCGCCAGCATCATTGATGGCATCAACCTGTTGGTTTATTAGCTCCTGTAGATTAACAGAGTACTGCCTGTTCAGGGACCTAGATGCAGCCTTAACTGCATTCTTGGCCGCTGTAGTCTGTTTGAGTCGGGACTCTTTCTGCGCCTTATGAAGGTCATTTCGGCACTTCTGAATGTTGTTGTCAGTCCAGGGGGCCCTTTTCCTGTTTCGAGGGTATACAGGAACTGTTTCTGCAGCTGCTAACTTAACTGCTTCTGTTAAGGCAGTATAGCCCTCACAGTGATCTGCCGCCTCAGAGGCAAGAGCCTCATACCTGTTGCTCAGCTGTAGTGTGAAGCTGGATCTCACACTTGGCTGTTGCAACAGAGAGGACCAGTCATGCCGCGGCAAGGCAGATTTCGTTGTTCTGCTAGCACGCAGACTAAGTCTTACCTTGGCCACAATAAGGCGGTGATCACTGGAGAAGGGTCGAAGTGTAAATGCATTACAGTCTTGTATAGAGCTCCTGTATTTCCTACGAAACAGAATATGGTCTATCTGGGACTTGTGACCACTGGGTCCACTATGAGTCCATAGCTTTCCAGTTCGCTTCTTGAACTGGGTTCCAGCCGAAAACAATCCATTTCCAGAGATAAAATCCTGAAGATGGACAGAATTTCGGTTAACATTATTGCTATAGACACAGGGCGATGTAGGTGATTGATGCAGACTTGCATTAAAGTCTCCCAGGAATGTTAAGAATGCATGCTGATCCACTCCATCAGTAGCTGCTTGTAGATTGTGGTAGAAATTTTCCACCTCCTCTACAGGGGCAACACTAGTTGGAGAGTAGCACACAATCAGAACCACCTTAGGAAACTTCTTAGCCAGTCTTCCACCAGAACATGAGAAGGGGCAACGGATGATGCTGTTAGATATTTGGTCTATTTTGTCCAATGCTGCATGTGCAGTTGGATTCATCAATAGACCAATTCCACCATTGCCACTATCATCTGCTGACGCGAGGGCGAGTCGCCAACCGCCCCCCATGTCCTTAATCAGAACCTCATCAGTCTGTCCAGTCTGCATTCGGTGCTCTTGAACACCCACTGCGCTAAGAGAAAGCTTATCTGCCAAGGCAGTCAGCTCACCTTGTCGCATTGGGGACCCGAGTGTTAGGGTGCTTACTGAGGCTAGTCTAGTGACTTGCCTCAGATTCACCAATGGCTTTGTTGGTCGGGGTGGAACATGAGAGTAGCCTCCAACTCCAGAATCCCTCTCCCCATCACAATCTGGCCTCCCTGGTGACCCAGGGTTTGGTCCAGAAAGGTCATCAGGAAAGGGACTCAAAGAATTGTTTATGGGCACTCAAAGCGTGGTACTGTTTATGGGCACTCAAGGCGTGGTACTGTTTATGGGCACTCAAGGCGTGGTAATGTTTATGGGCACTCAAGGCGTGGTACTGTTTATGGGCACTCAAGTCGTGGTACTGTTTATGGGCATTCAAGGCGTGGTACTGTATGGGCACTCAAAGCGTGGTACTGTTTATGGGCACTCAAGGCGTGGTACTGTATGGGCACTCAAGGGTGGTACTGTATGGGCACTCAAGGCGTGGTACTGTTTATGGGCCCTCAAGGCGTGGTACTGTTTATGGGCACTCAAGGCGTGGTACTGTTTATGGGCACTCAAGGCGTGGTACTGTTTATGGGCACTCAAGGCATGGTACTGTTTATGGGCACTCAATGCGTGGTACTGTTTATGGGCACTCAAGGCGTGGTACTGTTTATGGGCATTCAAGGCGCGGTACTGTTTATGGGCACTCAAGGCGTGGTACTGTTTATGGGCACTCAAGGCGTGGTGCTGCTTATGGGCACTCAAGGCATGGTACTGTTTATGGGCATTCAAGGCGTGGTACTGTATGGGCTCTCAAGGCGTGGTACTGTATGGGCACTCAAGGCGTGGTACTGTTTATGGGCCCTCAAGGCGTGGTACTGTTTATGGGCACTCAAGGCGTGGTACTGTTTATGGGCACTCAAGGCGTGGTACTGTTTATGGGCACTCAATACGTGGTACTGTTTATGGGCACTCAAGGCGTGGTACTTTTTATGGGCATTCAAGGCGTGGTACTGTTTATGGGCACTCAAGGCGTGGTACTGTTTATTGGCACTCAAGGCGTGGTACTGTTTATGGGAACTCAAGGCGTGGTACTGTTTATGGGCACTCAAGACGTGGTACTGTATGGGCACTCAAGGCGTGGTACTGTTTATGGGCACTCAAGGCGTGGTACTGTTTATGGACACTCAAGGCGTGGTACTGTTTATGGGCACTCAGGGCGTGTTACTGCTTATGGGCACTCAAGGCGTGGTACTGTATGGGCACTCAAGGCGTGGTACTGTTTATGGGCACTCAAGGCGTGGTACTGTATGGACACTCAAGGCGTGGTACTGTTTATGGGCACTCAATGCGTGGTACTGTATGGGCACTCAAGGCGTGGTACTGTTTATGGGCACTCAAGGCGTGGTACTGTTTATGGACACTCAAGGCATGGTACTGTTTATGGGCACTCAAGGCGTGGTACTGCTTATGGGCACTCAAGGCGTGGTACTGTATGGGCCTTCAAGGCGTGGTACTGTTTATGGGCACTCAAGGCGTGGTACTGTATGGACACTCAAGGCGTGGTACTGTTTATGGGCACTCAAGGCGTGGTACTGTATGGGCACTCAAGGCGTGGTACTGTTTATGGGCACTCAAGGCGTGGTACTGTTTATGGGCACTCAAGACGTGGTACTGTTTATGGGCACTCAAGGCGTGGTAATGTTTATGCGCCGTGTATACGCATTATTTATTTACAACATGTAGGTAGAGCTAAAATGTCGGTTTAGCTGCCGGCCCTGCAGGTCGTTACCTATGAGGCACTACTGATAGGCTTGAGCCACTTGGGAGATATGAAGAAAGCGACAATATAATGTATATATAAATAAACCTGAAATTAATAAACATAGAATTCGATTTACGTAAGAGAGCACCATATTTCATGTGGCCCGAATGCGGAAATAAACACAAACGGTGAGTGATTCCATTCCCGGTGTCTGCTTTAAACAAATTGATTTTATGTTCGTATTGTAAGTTCGTCCTGATAGACGTAACTTAGATACATTGGACAATCAAATGGTATATAGATATTGATATAGGTATTGAGTGTCTAAACTGAAAATCTATGTTTTTTCGAATTCGCGCAGATATTCAGAAAAATTAATACAAGGTAGCGTTGCAAAAAATGGTGTTCAATAACACCAAAAAATGCCGGTCATTTTAAGATTATAATTATTGGAAATGATCGAGGAAGTCAAAAGTTACGTCGTGTCTAATGTTTATGTTTAGTTTTGGTCACTTTTAGTGATTTTGACCCACCAAAAAGCAAGCAAGCAAACAGTCGGCCGAAGCCGGAGGCGACCCGAAGGCTCCTCAAAGGCAGAGTGGACCCTTGCGGGGCTGAACCTACAACCAATAGATTGCAGGCCCGGCGCTCAACCAACTGAGCTACCCCGCCATTTGACCCACCACCACCGCTTAAATATTTGCTATAGAGGTTTTCCTGGTCGGTGATTTAATTTCCAATGTTAATTTTGTTTTAACATTTGATGGATTCTAAATTAACAGTCTGTGTCAGTCCTTTTGTCTATCGGTTATATTTTGGCAGACAGACTTAGGCATATAGACCGACACGATGGTGGAAAAATTTGAAAACAGACGTCGAAAACGAAATCAACGTCCATGAAAACCCGTATAGCAATAATTTTAGCAAGGTGGTGTGCTTTCCTAAATTTTGACGGACTGACTGACAGACAGTATAGTCCGTCAAACGTTAAGGCTGACATCAGAGGTGATCGTAGATCAGAAAACTCCTAAACAAAAATCTTTGACTGCCAGACAGATAGACTGACTAACAGACAGACTCACTGACTGACTATCCATTCCAGATTTTGAACAACGTGAAATGAAATCTGACATTGGAATTGAAATCACCTACAAAGAAAATCCCTATAGCGGAAAAAGTAATACGGAGGTGTTGCTTTCATATTTTTTGTCACACAGACAGATAAACAGAGAGTCAGCTAGATAGACAGTGCATTGAACATGAGACATCTCAATGTCAAAAGGTACGTTCGCTGAAGACCCGGACCCTATACCTGATTTCACATGCACTTAAATTTCTATTAGTTTTGCTTTGAAGTAGCAAATAATCCCTCCAAATACATAAAATCTGAGAGAATGTTTAAAGTCTCTAATCATCAAACACGATTTTCTCAAAACGATGTTAAAATTTGGGCATATTTATGATTGCTAATTTTTAAAAGACAATATCTCAACAATGGGTTCAGCATAAATGAAATACGGTGTTACTTTATTTCAATCAAATATAGCAAATTCAATTCTATTCCGAACGATTTTTCAAGAATTCGTTCATTATAGTTGAGAAAAAAATAGCATCATAGTTCAGATTGTGGTTGAATTCGCATAAATTTGCCTATTTAATGAAATTAACAAGTGCCAAAAATAACCTAATAGAAATAGTGCTGAAAAGATGAAGGTCGATGATGTTTAATTAAAAAGAAACTAAATATCGCCATAATTCAGTGACAGTGTGACACGGGCGGAAAGTTAGATACTGTAGTATTCCGGGTATAAAACGTTACAGTTCTAGACTAGTCAGTGTGACTTTACAATTAAAGTGGTCCTAAAACTTGAATATGCTTTACCGTCACCTTGGTTGCGTCACAAACAATAGATAACATTAATACAGTAAGTAAATAATATATTAAATATCCTAAAGCATGAAATATATAATTTGGTGAGATTTCTTTAGTTTCATGAGGAAAGATTATGCGTTATTGTATTAAATACCTAGAGACGTTTGTCATCGATATAGTAAGGCTGACAATAATGTTCCGGTAAGCGTCTGACGGAAGAAGGGGTGGCGCGGTGACACACGCGTATGAAACCAGGGATGAAAGGAGAGAGAATGATCGGACCTCTAGGGTTGTAAGGTCGTAAATTAGCATCAGGCAATGTGGGAGCACTAGCGTATGACATTAACTACACCCGGTTGGGCCTGAGCACCCCCCCCCCCCCCCCCACCCCACTCCATGTCTCTATTCCCGGTCCACTGCCTAGGAATTACCATCGCAGCTGCCCACTCCACTGAAGCGCTAATGTCACTTTAGTAGCGATGCCACTTACGTTTCTAATTTACTGCAACCCACAATCAGTAAAATTCCAGGAAACATCTTTGCAAAATCTTTAAATTGGAAGCATATTGCGCAAGAAAATGCCTTGTTAAGTATTCTAAGCAAGCAGCCTGCAATACAATACTGTACGTGCCTACGTGCAGAGGAGCCAACGTGACAACGACAACTATTTGCATAAATTGACCCACCCCCTAACAGTGTCAATTCGCTAAGGCTTCGCCAACTTCGTGCTGCGCGAAGTCCCCACTTCGTGTATTATATATATTTTCAGTGGCGGCGTTAGGGCCCCCGAACCCCCCGATCGGGGGGGGGGGGGGGGGGGGGGCGAGCACGCCGGGGCCCCGAGCCCGCCGGGGCCCCGAGCACGCCGGGGTCCAGAGCACGCCGGGGCCCCGAGCACACCAGGGCCCCACATAGCCAATACTTCAATATGAGCCATGGCAACAGAGCCAGACCAAAGGGGCTGGGTGAGTTAGGTATACTCAGGGGCGCGTCTAAGGGGGGGGGGGGGGCGGACCCTAACGCCGGCACTGTATATTTTTACATCTCCTCATATTGAATCAACGTCAAAGGCATAAATCATTATAATATTTTTTTGGCAAACCGCAAAACCCTATTTTTTGGAACACACATGACAGAAATGTAGCCTGTTTCTTTGATTGTTTTCATATCTCGAATATTTAGCAACTTGTTAGCGAATAGTTTACTTTACTATTCTCAAAAAGAGCACTATTTATACCTGTACCTCATTCCAATCCCATAAAGAATACAATATACGATTAAATGGGTAAATTTGTCAATATTACCGACTAGTAAACCCATTAAGAACAAAGAAAGTGCTAATTGCTGAATAGATTAGAAATACTGAAGTGAAAGGTTATTTCAGGTGTCTCAAGTTACAATTGGAAATTAAAGTTAACATTACATTAGAATGGAAGTACCAAGTACAGTACAGTCAGACAAAAAAGTAATTACAAGGCTGTCTTCGGTAATATGAGAACCATTACCATTCTTGTCGTGCGTACTTAGTATAAATTATTGCATAGTAACAACATTTTGTAGGTATAACTGCAACCACTTACTGTATCTATTTCACATGGTTGGTTGGTTCAAAGCTAAAGCAGAAGGACTAGAAGCAGAAGGGGGCAGTGTAGCACTGCCACTGATGCCAATGAAGGGATCAACTCTCTATTTGTAATATATAATAATAATGTCATCAAATCTGTTTAAAAAATTGGAATTGAAATCAGCATCTATTCATTAAGCTATTCTTTAAATATTTTTATTAAACAAAATTATTTAAATTATAATTTTGTTTTCTAATGTTACTTTAAAGTTACTCAACGCCGTTAGTATTAAAAGCTCGTGAAACAAATAATATTATAAAATCATATCAGCACACTGTAAAGTTATACTTTACACGGTTATGTAAATAGTAATTAAGTGCAATTTTCGGTGATCAAACAATAACAATGTATGCTGTTAATCAATTACTTCAAAATTCAAAAAGTACAAGCAAAGGTTTGAAAGCGGCACCAAACGTTTTCTCAAAAGTAACAAGTCGTAAAGCTACTAATTAAATAATTACTTTATTACATTATTTCAACTTATTAGAGTTCCGCTGACACGCAATGTACCAATTGTAGGGTTGTGGAACGGTACAAAGTAATCATCACTCACTAGCCTGGTAACAATAAACTTCTAAACACGTCTTGAGTAATCTCCATCGATGATAGCCAAATACTAAATGTGAGATTATTTACTGTACCGGTCCCGGTACGCGGTACAGTAACTGCAATTAATAGTATAAGTGCCCTTGTATATTTATGTACACCTCCCTCGCTGCGCTCCCTAAAGGCTCGGTACATAAATTCACTGAACAGTGCTACTGTTCACACAATAGTTACTGAGAGTATGCTATGCATGATGGATTTAGTTCAAATTACCACAAAAATTATACTTCGATACACTTTCAAAACACATTTACATTTTCTTAATTTAACTATTTTGTTTTTTCGCCGGTGTTAGTAATAACATATACTTAGTCTGGTGGAAGGAACTAACGGATAATATAAGAAACCAATACAGTATGGCGTGATGTGATGATACTAGATGACAATGGTTATGTACGACATACGTGGTAACAGTGATAAAGAGAAGTTGTCAACACAAAACAAATATAAAGCCGATGAATGTGGAATGGATAAGCAGAGTAACACGTTCGTGGGGCCTTCGCGCAGCACGAGGCCCAGTTATGAGATACAAATTAAAATTGTGCGACTGTATCACAAAATCAGGTTATGAGATATTAACCCACACCACCAATTAATCAAAGAAAGGGGGACAGTACGTGTTCACCCCTTTTAATCTGCACACCCCCCCCCCCCCCCTCCCCCCACCCACCAATACATAACCGCGACATCTACCACCCACGGAAGGGTAGCACGAACTTATTTCCAATCGCACGTTAAATATGCAAAGCCAGGTGGTTTATAGGAATATAATAAACGCAGTACTCGTTTTCATTATAAGCCTCTTTGCGTTCGTCCTGTTTTGTATTTAAATATATTTCTTAAACGCAGGCTAGGACGATCTTTATAATAATAATAACTAGGGATGCGATCAATATGTGAAGCCAGGTGGTTTATATAACAATTTAGTCAACGCAGTACTCG
Organism: Nemertoderma westbladi; assembly: GCA_032718475.1. Lineage (NCBI taxonomy): Eukaryota > Metazoa > Xenacoelomorpha > Nemertodermatida > Nemertodermatidae > Nemertoderma > Nemertoderma westbladi. Next base: position 22,856 of record JAUCBJ010006549.1, on the reverse strand, counting down.
TCTTCATTATATGCCTCGTTGCGCTCGTCGCTTGTCCTGTTTTGTCATAAAATATTTTTCCTAAACGCAGACTGACGATCTTTATACAGTTATAACTATGCGAAGTTTCGAAACTGTGCGAGTAACTGTTGATACATCTATGTGGAGATGTGTGATATGTGGAGATGTGTGATACAACGCCAACGCATCTTATGCCGATGTAGTAATATGGGTATTGAAATAATATTAAATCAATGTACACTCTTAAAGCTGCAGCGAAAAAATGTAGCTAATTTCCTAGGTTACATATAAAATAATAATATTATTTTTAAGAACATTAATTTTACTACTTTGCAAAAATTCAATTAAAAAATAACCAGACATATACATTGTGGAATAAACTATTTCAGAAGCCTACACAACAGCCATGCCATGGATTGTATTTATGTTATTATATCTGTCATTTACCTGAGATAGCAATACAACACTTATAGTAGAGTCAATACAGGAAGGATGTTGGGATGTTGGATTTCAAGAATGATGTCTGGGCTGGAATAGCAATACTGGTTGCCTATTACAGTACAATTCCTCTCTGGTTAGTCTACAGCCACAACTCCAAGCCAGCTAGCTCCACACCAGCAGAGACTTGACCAATAATCATTCCCAGCAAATAGCTGCCTTACACACACATCCTTCCATCGTACCAGCATGTTAGCCAATAAATGAGCAGTATTTAATGAGAATCAATTTTTTATGACGTTTTAATTACTTTAGATCAATTAAAGACACAATTAATAAAGCAAATCACTTGAACTAATTAAAAACTATAATAGAATGGCGTATGTGGATTACATCTGTATAATTTTTAAGTATAATTATTTAAATCTTATACTGTAAAACAATTAATTTCCTTTAAAAGGCAGGTTGAAAATGGTGTTTTTACCGTAATCAACTTAATTAACTAATTAACTGCTATTATCTTAGCTTCTCGAAGGCCACACGGAAATTCTACTTGGAAAATTTCTAAACTTTTGCCAAACAACATGTGTACCAAGTTTGGATAGATTTCATCAAAGATTGGCTGAGTTATTAACGTTTAAAATTGGACGCGACAGAACGACAGAACGACAGGTTGATTAATGGTACCACTACGCTAAGGCTCACTCACTTCGTGGCTCGCCCCACAGGTTGATTAATGGTACCACTACGCTAAGGCTCACTCACTTCGTGGCTCGCCCCACAGGTTGATTAATGGTACCACTACGCTAAGGCTCACTCACTTCGTGGCTCGCCCCACAGATAATATAGGAAGGTGAGCAGCTTGCACTGGCAATAGGACCGAAGAAGGGGTGCTGTTTGTACAGATGAAGCAATATATAATATTACATGGTGGTGGGTGTTAAGTGATAGGCGAACAACTGCCGGTCAATGCGTTATTATTATATTGATATTGGATTTGTTACTATATAAATTGCGGTTTGATTCATATTGTTGTGCTTATAGATAGGATTACCGGTGGTGTTTGTACATCGTCCTACATCACCATAGATAATGTGAGATGATATTGTCTTCTATTTCTATTTTCCTGGATATTAGATTACCAAACGAGCTTTCCACTATTGTGAATCCTCAATTTTCATTCTTTCTTTCCCATCACGATTTCCACCAAATCCAACAAGTAAAACCCACGACCGGTATTTTAGCCACACCACGATCCTTGACTCAGCCAGGACCGGCGTGATAAGGACCACACGGTAGTTCTGTAGCTACGACAGCCAAGTTAGGCTGACGTGAAAATCCGCTGAAGTCAGCCGGGTATATTCGGGCGGTAGCACAATTTAATATTAAAATATATCATAATTATGAAGCGAAGTGAAAATAAATGCAATTCTTAACAGATTGTATTCCAGTAGCCAAATCAACTTAAATATGTTCGTAAATCAATTCTTTTAATTTTCTCTATCGTAAAATAATGTTCTAATTTCAGAGTAAAATGCGATTTAATATTCTATTAATCTCAACAAAGATAAACGAAGGCAATTTCAACAAGCTAAAGACTTAAAAAGCAACTAAAAGAAGAATAATAATTGATTCAAAATGTAATCTGTAGACTTACTTTAGTGAATAATGCCGGAATTAATACAACTAACTATTAATTAATATTACATTATTATAATAAATAATTTGTAAAAAAAAATCATTTTCATTAATTATTGGAGTATTAATTGTAATTGTAGGTTGACGTTGGTCGCTGGTTGTGGGTTGATGTTGGTCGCTGGTTGTGGGTTGACGTTGGTCGCTGGTTGTGGGTTGACGTAGGTCTGTTATTGTACTCCATACAATCAGCACTCTCATTCATGTGTAATTAAGACATATATTATTGCTTAATTAGATATTTGTATCACAATGGGGTTCTCCGTGCGCCTTTAGAGAGAATTTTAAATATACTTTCATGACCGTCGTCCTCCACTGAGAATCATCATTTATTATTTAGAATCAGAATTTATAAAAAAATTATGTTTGAATCAAAAACTTCCCCCTCGGGGTAGTGTACTGGATAAATCATTTCATTCAACTCTCTCGGAGGTCGTGGGTTCAAGTCCCGCAAGGGTCATTTTCGTTTCTGCAAGAATGCTTTAAAGGGACTATCCAGGGCGCACCACTGCCTTGCATCCTTAAATGGTAGTTAAACGAGTACCAGTTTCCAATAGGGAGTTTTATTCTGGGGGGGGGGGGGGGGGGGGGGGACGCACTGTAAAGTACAGCCATTTAGTTTCAATACAAAAAACGTACAAAATTCAAATCTCTTCTTTTTTAATCTTGGAACATATATCACCGACGTTGAATGACTTTTATCGATTTTCACGAATCGAACAAAAATGATTAACTGTGTTTCACATAAAAGTTGCCATCTGGTTTTTAATAAATATATAGCAAAAAACATTTCCATTGCGTTTGAAAAAAACTAAACAATCGCTTTTATGTTCAGGGTGAATTCTGATCTATTTATACATAAATACTCGGGAACCCCATTGTAGGAAATAATTCAAATTATAAACCTACAAAATCATTACCTATTATATACCAGATTGGGATATATTATCTAAATTAGTATGTAAAAAAAAAAGCTCCAAGAATCACTCACACCAATACGGAGCACAAAATGAATAAGAACCTATATAGTTAATGAATAAATTACAGAGTACCAAGTCTTATAAAACTTACCAAAAATCGCATGCGAATTGGATATCCAAAAACTAAACTAAACCAGGTCGAAAAAAAATTATAATCCTTCTATACTAATGGACACGATATACTGTATATGTACAATTTATACTGGGTACCAAACCAACCGTATTATTGCCACTCTTAAAAGTCTAGAAAAGGTTGTAGTTCTAGAGTAGTGGCGACGGGAGTGTTTCGCCAGTCCTCCTCGGGGTAGCGCTCGAAGTTACTGCTGTCTCCTGGATGGTTGAACTTGGGAAGCACTGGGGGCGCGAGTTTCAACGCAGACACGTCGTCCCAAGAGATCTCCTTGAACCATTTGTGGCCGGTAACGTCGGCAGTGCCGTTCTTCATGGAGCCCAGACGCTTGGAGAGGTCAGCCGCCAGAAGTCTCCGGATGAGGTCCTTGGCAACCGGGTCGATATGACGCGGCCAGTCTATCTTGCATTGCAGGATCTTCTGGTAGATTCCGAACGGGTTGTCATCGTAAAACGGAGGATATCCGACCAGCATCTCGTATATTAGAATTCCTAACGCCCACCAGTCAACTGGTTTCCCATGACCTAAAATATTATAAAACGGGATAAAACATAATAGCGTCGTCATAACATTTCCGTAATAAATAGTTATTATTTCAAAATTCTAGACTTCATGATAATTATTAAAGTAATGGTCTAAAAATGAGTTTCAATAACAATAAGGTTACTTAAATAGCTGATCATTTTCACGCAGCGCATTGCATTAATACTATATATGTATTAAGTTACCCCGTATTCAATTAAATTGTAACATAGCAATAGCAGTATCACTCAATCTATCGAACACTATCATTTCTGCTTGTAATTTGCGGGTATGTATATTGATTTTAATCTGGGGAGCATTTCAAAACCACAACACACCCCCTCGCCTCCCTCTCCCTTCTTCCATGGAAAAAGTTTAGATGGATTGATGTTTACCATTGCCGTTGTAACGAAACAGTCTAACATACGGCTAATTAAATTCCCGATATATACAAATTGATTTCTCCAGCAGACAGTAAAGCCAGATAAGTAAATCCAAAGTTCACTTCGTTCATGTTAGAATCAATTCTATCTTTTATTACCATCAGGGCTGTTGCAATACTGGTACGGAACGGTAACAGACAACAGCTGCTGTTTAATATACTACCTAGAACTTCATCGAATAATTACTCGGTCCGAGAAAGTTTTTTAATTTAAAACTTCGATCTTTTCAGTAACATGAACGCACATTCAGTACAATAATATATAGCGATTGTAATGAGATAGGACAGGCTTCAGGCGAACATAGCACATTGATTAAACCCTGCGGGGAGTCGTACGTAATGGTTCCCAGGAACATGGAACACCAATTAGTAGGTAACATAATGGTTGCTGCACTACTGCTGTGTGAATATAACCCTTCTTAGGGCAGTGAGCACTTCCTATGCGATTATTTATCAATTGGAAAAATGTTGGGATGAACGAATAAAGATAACATAATGGGGAGGAATGGGAAATACCCGATATAATTTCGATTCGACTAGAACAGGAAAGTATGTTCCCGGAAGAAAGATTGGTTTCTGGCTATTTTGTACACCTTGGTCCAAACCACACCCGGCCTGGATGCGCAACTGCGTTAAATTTAAATTTCATCCGGTTTTAATGCCAGAATGCCACCGGCGGTTATGCCGTTCAATGCTGTTCTCTGTGCCTTTATTTTTTTGTGTGCCTACCTATTTTTTGTTGTGTACACGTTTATATTTAATTGACCAATGAGTACAGTATTTATGTCCCTGTATACCAATATTTATGGGTAGCTAGCGACGGATGGATGGTTCTTATGTGTAAACCGTGAATCCATGTTTAGGTAAACTATGTGTTCAGTATCTCTATGATGTGTAGAGTGACAGGATAATTACATAAATGCATGTATTTATATTAATTCATATATATATTTTTAAACTAATTCTTTTATGTGTAATGTGTACCGGGTCTAAGATGGGTTTCTTGTTGGAACCCATCTATATTTATTATTATTTACAAGCAGCAACTTTGGTGTAGTGGTGACACTTTTGGGCTTCAAATTAGGAAGCCCTGGTTCGATCCCTAGATGGGGAAGCACTGTTTGGGTACAGTCCTTTAAATGGTGCAGTTCTAGCCCAACCCTGGCGTTCATCCTTCAGTGGTCGATAAATGGGAACCAAGGCAACTTGGGAAACAGAGTGGAAGGGTTTACTGTGGAAGATCACCCATCATGGTGGTGAACAGGCATTCCTTGGCATAACGAGCCTAAAAGATTCTCCCATTAACCTATATTTATTATTTATGTCGGTATATATGTGTACCTGGCTGGCTCACTGGCTCTGCAGGAATAACGTTTTGCCTACTCAAAGAAACCCTTAAGGATTTGCAACTAATTTACTTACTGAGCCATTTTAAGTTTTATTAAAAGTCTCTCCTGTATAGTCTTCCTTTCACATACAGGCATATCAGCAGCGACAAACAAATAAAAAAACATCCATTTGATTGATTTAGTAGAACATTGAAATAGTACGAGAGATGAATCAATTAAATTTACTCACTTACGGAAATGTCAAAGCTGTTATACATAAAAGCAATCAAAGGCAAAGCAGCCGGGATTATTGAAGTGCAGCCAAGATGTATAGCTTGAGTTCATGGTAAGGGATAGCAAAATACGAGAATACATATAGAGGGAGAGAGTTCGATTTAGATGCCGCCAATAGCTTAATGGTTTGAGCATATTAAACGAAAGAGGGAGTGAGGGAGGGAGGGGAGAGAGATAGAGGGAGGGATAGGGAGAGAGAGCGCGCTTAATATATCTCACAAAACGTATTTTGCATCAGTCGGAATGCAGAACAAACGCTGGAAACGCCAAAATAGCTTTTCAAAAAAAAAAAGAATTTTAAATGAGAACATCCTATCATCAAGGATACATGGCGTTTGCGACCTTAATTGGCCAATAAACACGGTAATTTTAACATTTGAAGAATTAATAATACTATTCAACTTCAACTATTATACTATTTAAAACCTAAAACTGCAGTTCTAATAAAACTGCAACACTGGAGAATGGTTGCTGAATGATTATATAGCAGACAAACATCATTATTGGCATACGGCACACGAAAGTCCGCCATTATTAGAATAAAACAACACTTCTTATGGAAGCTTGTTTAACCTTGTTGCCTCAACTTGTTGTTTCACGTGTCTTTTTTGGAAAATTGTAAGGCTCTGTACTGAAAATTCAGTAATAAATCTGTTAAATGGCTATATCGTGGAAAAAAAAATACTACAAAATCGTATTTAAATTTCAACTGACGATTGAATCAATAACACAGACTACTAATAATAGTAATAATAGACTTCCGACACAATAATGGTAATGGAATATTAATGCCTAGCTTCACTGAAACTACCTCTTCCAAGATTAAATGGTAGATGCACGAATAACTACTGCGGAACCGGCTACATTTGAAATGCCCAGAACTATTTTGATTATATAAGAAATATGTGACCATGTTGTGTTGAAGCAAACTCCCTACCATCATCACTCTCTATGTTGAATTTTGGAAATGACTGACAGTTTGGTAAATTAATTGGCTGATATTTTATTGTAGTTGTTGATGGCCACGCATGGTATCTCGGTGATTAATGAAGCGAGCCAACGTACAAGACAAGAGCGGCAATGTAGAAACCTTTATAAATTAGCGGACATTTTAATGCGATCAATGGAAGAGGAGTGACAATCAATAACAAGGAAAATGTAATTACATTAGCTACGGTTTATTTTCATTGTCAGTGGGAAAAAATTTCTGACATAGGCCTATTTGGTTATAATGATAAGTATAATTAAAAAGGGACAAGTGAGTAGCAGTACTAGCAAAAATGAAACCATTATTAGTATCGGTATGTGAAACAAAGTAGAGCAAATGTAAAAAATAGGAAGTAAAATTAAAAAGAAATAAATAACTAACCAAAAAATAAATACATTATATAAGAAAATTGATCCACCAGTGCAAGTAAACACAAGGCCGGCCTAATATTGTAGGGGCATTCAATACATCAATTCAATTACGTACAATAGGCCTAGCAGTATTGTTGCTACAGAGTTAATAATTGCATTAAAAATGTTATTAGTATTACTTCTTGCGTTTGTTGTGGAGGAGAATTCCGTCCCTATATCTGCATTGACATTATGAGAATTGCTCGAAAAAATAGACAAATCCTTGATGGAGTGGCTGGTCAATTAATGTGACAACAATGGTTACAGATTCTGATAACATAACAGTAAATTTTAATTTGATGGATTTTTAAAAAATTTAATTGACATAATAAATTTATCAAAAAAAAATTAAGATAAAAAATAAACCTTTTCATCTTCATCATTTTATTAATTAATGCTAACGAAGTTGTAGAATTAAATGTAAATAAAGTGAAAACAGAGAAAAAAAGGGCCTTGGTGTAACGGTGTAGTTAATTACTTGGTAAGTTACCAAGTTATGTAAGTTACATGAACGTTATAGTGTAACGGTACGATTACTCAAAGGGCAAGGTACGTAATGTAAGTTTTGAAGGTTGTATAATACTAAGGCAATAGGCAGCGGAAACGAGACCAAGAAGTAAGACAAGTTCCCGAGCACAGCACAGTAACCGAAACGCACATACGCCATCGTACATTCTCCTTACAACAAGCCAATACGGTAGAATATAATTAACTAATGGATTAGGTTTGAATAAGGTGTTGGCTTGGGTTAGAATGATACTATACATTAATTTAAATTGATATAACTGCGATGTCTTGTGCATTGGCATGAATGTATCTTGCATCTATAAATATGTCTTATTATTATATGTTCGGTTTTGTCCACATTACTATGGGTTTTCGGTTATACAGTTGCAGAGCCCAGATACACCATCAGAACCTATATAATAAATATTTATCCAGGGGTCGGGGCGAGGGGCGAGGGGCGTGCTGCGGAGTGGGTTGGGCTGCGGAGAGCAATATGTCCGTGTCTTTGGGATACCGGAAAACAGTAAAGTTCTGAAATGTAGAGCGCGCCCTGGTCACTGGAGGTATCACGTAGCATAGATATTTGGAGTGGATAGGATAAAGAAGATAGATCTTTTTACAAGTGAGCCACTGATGACAATTAATTAAATTAATTAATTAATATTTACAGCAATATTTCGGCCACAGGCCTTTTATTAGCTGTAGGGTAAATGGTTTACAACAGAACTTTATCCTATCCACTCCAGATAACTAGGTAAACAGTACGCTAATCATTCGCCCTAAGGCAACCTATATAGCCGTCCATAGATATTAATTAGCGGTGTGTTATATACATCTCCCTCCCAAAGTAATCCTAATGTAAACTATAGTTTACATAGCCTAACAGCCTAATAATAGCAGAAATTCAACAAACTCAAATTTAAATGTTAATTAGATTACAATAAGATATTTAAAGGTGTACAAATTTATTAAGGGGTAATGAAAAATACGCAATTACTTTATTTAGAGCTCGAGTCATCAGAGAAAGGTTATAATTACACAACATAAATTGGAGTTGAGCTGTTGCAACTGTAATTAATGATGTAATGTAACTGGTTTTGTTCAGAAATGGAAAAAATGAGAAATCACGTCACCGGGGGTTGAACCAGCGCTATACGTACGTTTCAGCACATCAGGCCTCATCAGTAGCGTTAACCAGTTTAGCCACTTGCCCCTGACATTTGCTCTCCCACCTAATCTACTTATATTGAACAGGCAGTCTTAAGTTGCATATATTCTATCTCTAATAGCGGACCAAACGGCCTCAAGTATGTTAGAGTGAAACAGGTGGGAAGTACAAATAAATAAATATTCAGCTCGAGCCAGGGGCGAGTGGCTGAACTGGTTAGAGCTACTGATCGAGGTCTGATAGGCTGAAACGTGCGCAAAGCGCTGGTTCAACCCCCGATGACGTGCTTTCTCATTTTTTCCATTTCTGAACAAAACCATAATATTCAATATTTAATTACAGTTGCATTAACAGCTCAACTCCAATTTATTGAATTAATATCACCTGGCAGCAATACTCGAGCTGAATATTTATTTTTTATTTATTTGTACTTTCCTCCTGTTTCACACTAACATACTTGGAGGCCGGTAGATCCGCTGTTAGAGATAGGATATATGCAACTTAAGACTGCCTGTTCAATAGAAGTGGATTAGGTGGGCGAGCAAATGTCAGGGGCAAGTGGCTGAACCTATTAGCGCTACTGGAGAGGCCCGATAGGTCGAAACGTACGTATAGCGCTGGTTCAACCCCCGGTGACGCGCTTTCTCATTTTTTCAATTTCTGAACAAAATCATTTACATTACATCAATAGTTACACTCCCGGCTGTTCGCTAAATGAATCTGTGTGTAATAGGTGGGGGTGTGTGTGTGTGTGTGTCGGAAGACAATGAAGAAAAGTAATTAAACATTTTCAACAAAAATTAAAAATAATTAATTAATTTAAAAATATGCAACAAATGCCACCCGCAAGTTCGCGTGTTATACCCGAATTTTATGTAAAACTGCAAAACGGTGTATCCCACATAATTATCCCGCTAAATTTCATATTTGCTGACCGCATACCGGAAACACAAAAAGAGAGTCGTACCGGATACCCAGCTCCCATCTAACTCATGTTTATCAGTGTGAATGACTGAATGAGATTGCGATTAATATATTTATAACCAGATCTCCTTTAAATATGTATAGCAGTATAGCCTCCCGGTACATATATTCCTGTTTTGTGGTTACAAACTCAACACAAGTGATTTCAAATAAATGTTCTAATGAAATCATTCGTTAACTAGATGCAAATGACATCATCATACGCTGAATCGGTTGGCGGTGGGTTGCAGGTAGGTCGAGGTTGGCGGTGGGTTGTAGGTAGGTCGAGGTTGGCGGTGGGTTGCAGGTAGGTCGAGGTTGGCGGTGGGTTGTAGGTAGGTCGAGGTTGTCGGTGGGTTGTAGGTAGGTCGAGGTTGGCGGTGGGTTGCAGGTAGGTCGAGGTTGGCGGTGGGTTGTAGGTAGGTCGAGGTTGGCGGTGGGTTGTAGGTAGGTCGAGGTTGGCGGTGGGTTGTAGGTAGGTCGAGGTTGGCGGTGGGTTGTAGGTAGGTCGAGGTTGGCGGTGGGTTGTAGGTAGGTCGAGGTTGGCGGTGGGTTGTAGGTAGGTCGAGGTTGGCGGTGGGTTGTGGGTAGGTCGAGGTTGGCGGTGGGTTGTAGGTAGGTCGAGGTTGGCGGTGGGTTGTAGGTAGGTTGAGGTTGGCGGTGGGTTGTAGGTAGGTCGAGGTTGGCGGTGGGTTGTAGGTAGGTCGAGGTTGGCGGTGGGTTGTAGGTAGGTCGAGGTTGGCGGTGGGTTGTAGGTAGGTCGAGGTTGGCGGTGGGTTGTAGGTAGGTCGAGGTTGGCGGTGGGTTGTAGGTAGGTCGAGGTTGGCGGTGGGTTGTAGGTAGGTCGAGGTTGGCGGTGGGTTGTAGGTAGGTCGAGGTTGGCGGTGGGTTATGGGTAGGTCGAGGTTGGCGGTGGGTTGTAGGTAGGTCGAGGTTGGCGGTGGGTTGTAGGTAGGTCGAGGTTGGCGGTGGGTTGTAGGTAGGTCGAGGTTGGCGGTGGGTTGTAGGTAGGTCGAGGTTGGCGGTGGGTTGTAGGTAGGTCGAGGTTGGCGGTGGGTTGTAGGTAGGTCGAGGTTGGCGGTGGGTTGTAGGTAGGTCGAGGTTGGCGGTGGGTTGTAGGTAGGTCGAGGTTGGCGGTGGGTTGTAGGTAGGTCGAGGTTGGCGGTGGGTTGTAGGTAGGTCGAGGTTGGCGGTGGGTTGTAGGTAGGTCGAGGTTGGCGGTGGGTTGTAGGTAGGTCGAGGTTGGCGGTGGGTTGTAGATAGGTTGAGGTTGGCGGTGGGTTGTAGGTAGGTCGAGGTTGGCGGTGGGTTGTAGGTAGGTCGAGGTTGGCGGTGGGTTGTAGGTAGGTCGAGGTTGGCGGTGGGTTGTAGGTAGGTCGAGGTTGGCGGTGGGTTGTAGGTAGGTCGAGGTTGGCGGTGGGTTGTAGGTAGGTCGAGGTTGGCGGTGGGTTGTAGGTAGGTCGAGGTTGGCGGTGGGTTGTAGGTAGGTCGAGGTTGGCGGTGGGTTGTAGGTAGGTCGAGGTTGGCGGTGGGTTGTAGGTAGGTCGAGGTTGGCGGTGGGTTGTAGGTAGGTCGAGGTTGGCGGTGGGTTGTAGGTAGGTTGAGGTTGGCGGTGGGTTGTAGGTAGGTCGAGGTTGGCGGTGGGTTGTAGGTAGGTCGAGGTTGGCGGTGGGTTGTAGGTAGGTCGAGGTTGGCGGTGGGTTGTAGGTAGGTCGAGGTTGGCGGTGGGTTGTAGGTAGGTCGAGGTTGGCGGTGGGTTGTAGGTAGGTCGAGGTTGGCGGTGGGTTGTAGGTAGGTCGAGGTTGGCGGTGGGTTGTAGGTAGGTTGAGGTTGGCGGTGGGTTGTAGGTAGGTCGAGGTTGGCGGTGGGTTGTAGGTAGGTCGAGGTTGGCGGTGGGTTGTAGGTAGGACGAGGTTGGCGGTGGGTTGTAGGTAGGTCGAGGTTGGCGGTGGGTTGTAGGTAGGTCGAGGTTGGCGGTGGGTTGTAGGTAGGTCGAGGTTGGCGGTGGGTTGTAGGTGGGTCGAGGTTGGCGGTGGGTTGTAGGTAGGTCGAGGTTGGCGGTGGGTTGTAGGTAGGTCGAGGTTGGCGGTGAGTTGTAGGTAGTCGAGGTTGGCGGTGGGTTGTAAGTAGGTCGAGGTTGGCGGTGGGTTGTAGGTAGGTCGAGTTTGGCGGTGGGTTGTAGGTAGGTCGAGGTTGGCGGTGGGTTGTAGGTAGGTCGAGGTTGGCGGTGGGTTGTAGGTAGGTCGAGGTTGGCGGTGGGTTGTAGGTAGGTCGAGGTTGGCGGTGGGTTGTGGGTAGGTCGAGGTTGGCGGTGGGTTGTAGGTAGGTCGAGGTTGGCGGTGGGTTGTAGGTAGGTCGAGGTTGGCGGTGGGTTGTAAGTAGGTCGAGGTTGGCGGTGGGTTGTAGGTAGGTCAAGGTTGGCGGTGGGTTGTGGGTAGGTCGAGGTTGGCGGTGGGTTGTAGGTAGGTCGAGGTTGGCGGTGGGTTGTAGGTAGGTCGAGGTTGGCGGTGGGTTGTAAGTAGGTCGAGGTTGGCGGTGGGTTGTAGGTAGGTCGAGGTTGGCGGTGGGTTGTAGGTAGGTCGAGGTTGGCGGTGGGTTGTAGGTAGGTCGAGGTTGGCGGTGGGTTGTAAGTAGGTCGAGGTTGGCGGTGGGTTGTAAGTAGGTCGAGGTTGGCGGTGGGTTGTAGGTACGTCGAGGTTGACGGTGGGTTGTAGGTAGGTCGAGGTTGGCGGTGGGTTGTAGTTTTTTTGGGAAAATACAGATAAATTCCGGAAAAAAACGCAATTGCAAATTTAGAATATCTGCAGTCCTGTGAACTTTTAACGGTTAATTTATTTTTATTAAATTGTTTACATTACATTACTTTAAATCAAAATCCTTGTTATTCCATTAGAATGTAATGTTAATAATAATAATAGAACAAGGACTTCGTAGTGAAGTCAATAAATAAACAATTTCCATTTATAAGTAGGATATTCTATGACAACGGCTCACCTTTACTCTGTATGATCTCAGGCGCCAAATACTCAGGTGTTCCGCACAATGTCCACGTTTTGTCAGTCACATGTTTGGCGAAACCAAAATCAGTAATCTTTAAATGACCATCATGATTAATCAGCACATTCTCGGGCTTTAAATCCCGGTAAACAATATCGTAACCATGGAGATATCCAATAGCCGACACGATCTCAGCTGTGTAGAACAGCCCCGTGAGAGTGTTAAACCGCCCGGCAGTCCGCAAATATGTAAACAATTCCCCCCCTAAAATGTACTCGAGGAGCATAAACAGATGTCGGTCGTTATGACTCGTCCATATTAGCTTAACGATAAACGGACACGTAATACAGTCGAGAATCTTTTTTTCGTTACGAACGTGTTCAACTTGTTTCAGTTTGTGGACATCCTTAATATTTAGGAGTTTCAAAGCGAAGAAATTCTTGGAAGAAAGTTTATGTTTGGTAAGTAGAACCCGTCCGAAGGTTCCCGTACCGAGAGTGCAAATACATTCCAGGTCTTTGAGTCTCATATCCTTTAAGGGCGGCAATCCGTTGAGGTCCCAGTTCACTCCACCGATACTGAGTTTAGATACGTCCGGCAGGTCGTCCTTGACACTCTCCTTACTCGCCACATCGGAGTCGGTAGCCGAATCGCTGTTGGAGATATTGAGGACTCCATGACTGGTGCTGCCGTCTATTATATCGCCACTCATATCTCTAACGACAAAGGGGTCGTCCCTCGGACCTCAATTAGTAAACTATCAGCTTAACAGTCCAATAATTAATATAATATCAAGACTCAATATTGGCCTAATGTTAAGTTACCAGTTACCTGTGCGTGTCTTCATCTACAATATATAATATACTTTATTGGCTCCTCAATAGACACACCACCATATGGGCTGGAATGTAGTGTCCAGTCTGTTTGTGATGTTACCTATTAAATTGCAAACGAAGTAAAAAAGAAACATATGTAATTTGTATAAAAATGAGAGAGATCGATTCTAAGTAAGTAATCCGTATTTTCTGCTGGGGGAATCTAATATGCACGGTATGTAAGTACGTAGTGAACTAGAGTAGGAGTAGAGTAGGCCACTACAACCAGATTAAGTACATGGATTAGTGGCGAGTGGCACCTACAACACCGTCCAGTTAAATTAAATACGCCTTAAATATTTTTACCCTATCGCACACTGTATCAATGGAAGGTTTGTGTGGTGCCAATCATTAACTCATGATTGCTGAGCATTCTCGAAGAGTCAAAGGGCCCAATTAATTAATCGTACTTGTATTTAGGTTTTGGCATTTGAAACCTTGCGGGTGGTAAGTTTTAAAGCATGATCAACGTACCTTTTATGTAAGCCCAAGAAAACAACCCAAAACTTGGCATTAATAAATTGAATGTTAATGGCAATACATCGCACCACAGTTCAAATACAAGATAAATACACACACACACACATATTATAGACTTTGGATATGAGAATTCACGATACTGAGAATTCCCAGGGAACTTATGTAATGTTGTCGTGCTGATCCTCACAAAAATGAACAAGTAGGCTACTATCCGATTCTGATATTTTATCAAACATGTTCAAATTGAATGTTACACACACACATTACACGTACACCGTACGGGATAGCATTGAAGTCAGTAAAGTGGACTTGTTCGTTTGTGGGGCGAGCCACATAAGTAAACAGGTTTAGCATATGGGTACCACTGTGTCTGTGTCCACTATTCTTACTTAGTAAGACTGATCTATGAAAAAAGTTTAAATGCAGACATGCTACTACAGTTCGTATGTTTGCCGCTAGGGGGTTACATGTCTAATATTAAATGTCCATCGATTTCTTTTCTTTGAACCCTTCCAAGCCTTTCAAGCTGAAACCTGGCCAATATATACTAGAATCGAACCATCATCTGTGTCTTTCAGAGGAGGCCAATCTGTCTGCAGTTTTCCAGTTTGCCAGTAGAGGGCTAAATGTTTGAAATTCTTCGCATTTCGTTATTTATGATCCGTACAAGCTAAAACTTGTGAGATATGTACCCGTACTAGAACCTATCCTGCATATTTGTGGGGACGGTAATCGGTCTGTAGTTCCCCAGACTGCCGCTAGAGGGCAATATGTCTGAAAGTGACAATCTTCCCGTTTTATTGATCTTAATCTGTTGTATGTTGAATAGCCTCAGACAAATATTTGACCACATGATGTTCTTTGTGAGGAAGACTGATCGGTCTGCAGTTTGCAGGTCTGCCGCTAGAGGGCAAAATGTCTGAAAGTGTAAACATTATCCCATCTCCGTGATTTTAATCCGTTTAATGCAGTATCTTTGTCAAGAAGGTAGTCACACTGCATATCTCCAGTGAAATATTTGAATCTGAAAGTGAAAACCTTCTTCTGCTTCCTTGATTTTTAAACCGTTTACGCTGAAACTTGGCATATGTGTAGTACTAGACAAGTAGCCGCGTCTTTGTGGAACGCGCAAAAATTAATAACAGTAGATCAAACTATTTCGTATAACTATGGACCGTATAACTATTCCCGAACCTTCAAAGAGTTACGTGGTGGTTGATGACGAGTATGTAGCTAGGAAGCCCTCATGATGGTCAACAACTAACAGTAAAGCGCGTGTCGGGGCACCGTTTCCTTGGTTGGTACCTCGGCAGTTCAGTCGGACGACGCCAATTCGTGTGAGTAAAGGTAACAGCGTGGGAAGAGGCAGTTGACTCGTTGACAACAATGGCAAAATCCCAACCCCGAGCAGCCTTTGCTGCCATGGTCTGCTCACTGCAGCATGAGTGGTGTTACCTTCAACGAGTGACAACGGAATGTGGTGCTGAGATTGAAGATTTGGGAAAAGCCATAACAGAGAGATTTCTTCCAACTGCTCTAGGAGGGACCCTTTCATCAGCAGAATGCATGCTGTTTTCAATATCGCTGAAGCGAGGAGGAATGGCGTTGAGTGGTGGTGGTTGAGTGGTTTTCTGCGCAGTGTGATGGCAGGAGGGGGGGAATTCCATCTCCCTGACCATCACGACTCTTTAGCGAAGTTCCGAAAGGAAGAGCATGAGAGAAGAACTGAGGCCGACAGGGTAACTGTCGAGGATGCTCTAGGAGGAATGCCCGAGGGTCGATGTCGCACAATCCGCCGTGCGGCTGAATATAAAACGGGCAGTTGGGTCTCGGCGCTCCCGAGAGCCGACTTTCATTTCGAACTATCCCCCAGAAGTTCTGGGACTCGATTGCAGTCCGGTGTGGTCGCCCCCTCCTCGGTGTACCAAGCTGATGCGATGGATGCGAGGCCGCCTTCGATTTGAACCACGGTTTAAATTGCAAGAAGGGCGGTCTTGTTATACAGCGCCACAATGAACTGCGGGACACCGTCGCACACCTTGATGTTCATGGGACAGCGGTGCGATCTGGGGGGGATTAGGGGTGCTTTTTAGTGTACAGACCCAGGCGTTGATCGATATCAGGTCAACCAACCTTGACGCCGGATCCTATACTAATCGTGCCCCCACGTCTGTGCTCGAAGCTGCAGAGGACGAAAAGAAGCGCCAGTACGCAGCTGTTGTTGCAGCTCGTCGCGGTGACTTATCCCGTTCTGTAGCCTCATGTGACACCCGTTCTGTAGCCTCATGTGACAGAGTGTTGACCCCACAAGCCAACAAACTTATTCGCATCATCGCAACCATACTGCATCACTCCTGGGGCAAACCATAACATATGAGACAGTTATGGGATATATAGGTCCGAGCGAGAACACTGTTCAGCTGTTCGCCAGGACAGATGCGATCCAACAGTAAATAGATTCCAGTGACTCGACGCTCCCTACATTATGTTCCATCAACGTCAAGCAACATTCAATCACCAGTGACTCACTCTTTATTTCATTACTTCTATATTTATTTCTTTATATGCATACCTTTTGTACATTGTGCATAATAATAATTAAAATAGCTACATTAAAACTTATTAACTGTCAAATCGCAATAGATTAATAATGTTAGTGGTATTTTGTAATGTGATAGATAGTGCACATAGAGATAATGCATGCTCTGAGATTGCATAAAGTTTATATTTTTATATGAATCAAGTTTTAACTAAGCTGTAATAATGTAATATACAGTACCGGTGCCGGTATAGTAGATTTCGTAGAACTATGGACCTGCCCGGTCCGGCCCTCCCAACACCATAATAATCAAAGGATGTATGTTTGGATAGGACGGGCCTTCTATGTGACAATTTTGACAAAATAACTTAATAGATAAGTATATAGTTACTTATCCCTATACATACATGCAACTGCCGTAAATTGAAAGAAATCATTACATAGAATTCTCTGCATTTCCAGTAGGCCTACCCAGGTCCACGGAGCACAAACCAGTATAATGCCGTGTATAACAGTTCCAGTGATCTAGGTGAGCGCATTAGATCTCTTAGTCACAATTGTCCCAACATATCTAGATAAGTGCAATAGATCTACAATTGGTCTAGCATACGGGTCAGAGATATCTGGATGAGGGCAATATATTTACCAATTATACCAGCATAACTGGATGAGATGATGAAAGTAATAGTAACATATCTAGATGAATGCAATAAATCCTAAATCTAACAATTGTGCAAGCACCAAACTCCTCAGTCGACATTCCTCATCAATTGAAATGACAATTAAGTCCAAACGAGTCCCCCCAACAAGTCCCAATGAGTGCAATAGATGAAACATCAATATGCTGATATATGTTCTTTGAGCAATTATATATATCACTTGTCCCAACATACTTACATACATAAATTAGTGCAATAGATATAACAAAATAATTACCATAACAAATCTAGATAGGATAGGTGTATTAGATTTAACAATTGTGCTAAATTGAATTGAATTGTGCCAAAATGCATGGCTTAAACTGTATTACGTCCGTAGGTCGCAGTAAAATTCCGATACAATTTTCAATTTCTTTCTTGAGATTGCTTCACGGTCTACGATAAGCATTGTTCTGATATTGTTAAATTTTATATTAATTATATTACCGTAATTAATTATATGACCTATATCAGCGCCCATGTGAAGAATACCAGGATTTCACTTTTCGGTCGACTTTTTACAGTTTTATTGGAATTTTATATATGAATATTTTTTATTTTTTTAAATTTATCTTTATTATGAGTATTTAAGAATATATTAAGATTATATCTCATTCAATAAAACTAGGAGCGACACTCCATACTCCTCATCAACTTGACACACAAATATTAGATAAATTTAAATTCATAATAATTATTAAAATTAATATTAAATTAATAAAATCATTATCATTATTATTCTCATTAATGTTATCTCCAGGCTCCAGCGCTAACCTAAACGGTAATGGGATATGTATGTACGTACGTACCGGTACAGCTAAATGAGAGAGCAGTACCGGTATTTAGAACATTCGAATAGAATTGGCTGGTGGTACGGTACATCAAGCATCTTAAGTTTAAGTAGTTATTCCCTCTATTCTTCTGTTCCTGAGGCAAGCAAGCTGGCAAGCAGCAAGTCTACAAGCAGGTCTGTGCTTACAACTTTAGCTGTCCAACGGTCCAACCTGACAAGTGTTTAGTGCGAAGTGCCATCCATGAAATATTTTCTTTGGGCCTATAGCATATAGCCTGATAGCGGTTATAGTATTTGTAGACTAATCAGTTCACAGTTGAATTTTGGAATACAGTCAGACAGTAGGCCTAATAATGGAGTACCTATTCAGTATTATAGTATATTAGTATATAGTATATTATTCAAAAATAAATAAAAAAAATCAGCACTATGCCAGAATGCGGCCTGCAGGCTGGGCTGGGCTGGCCTACCTCTTGTACCTACCTCAGTACCTACAGCCCAGGCTGCAAATGAAGCTGTGAAGTGCAAAAATCGCAACGCGTTGTGCGCGTATTTGATATAGTGCGCGGTAAAAGCGGTGCTGAATTGAAATAAAAGTGCGCGAAATTATGTGAAAGACAATAAAAGTGCGCAGTACCAGTAATATGTGCAAAATATCAAAAGTCATAAAGTGCGCGGACAGGCAGATCAGCAGATGAGGTGTAAAAAAGTTAACATGCATGCAAAGTGAGAAAAATAATTTGCCACAAAAAGTTTCACTCGGTTTCGCTCGCGTTTCTTTGCATTTTGCATTGCAGCATTGTCAGATTGCTCAAATGTCTAAATTTCGCTCGCTTTGAGTTTTGCTCGCGTTCTGGCGTTTCTTTTTATTTTGCGTTGTGAATGAAAACATTTTGCTCGCTGCGCTCGCGTATGTTTTACGGTTTTTTTTGTTAAAATGTGGTATGCGTGTTTTTTTCGGTGCATGCAGGCATGGGCGGTATAATGTCCAATATTGGCAATATTGCACAGCTGAAAAATTGTGCGCAGGCGTTCAGGCGTTGTGCGCGGTTCAGTGGTGGTTTGCAGCCTGGCCTACAGCAGTACTGCAGTATAGCTGACAGCTGCGAGCTGCTGGTTGTCCTTGACTTGACAATTGTCTTGCCAAGACTACGTCCAGACGTCTGTACGTCCTGTGCTGCCAGCCAGACAGCCAGACGGTACTGTAAGCCTAAAAAATTTGAAATTATCCTACCGGACAGTCGGACACCGGTCTGCTACTGCCTGACTGCCGGCAGGCCGGTGCAATAAAAAAATAATAATTACCGGTACTTCTGTAATTCAACAAACATTACTGCATTATAATGTAAGAAGAGTAGCGTGGAAATGAAAACAAATGGCGGCTTCAACTGTGTGATATACTGCAGTGGTCGTTGGTAGGCAGTAGGATGAGGGCTAAATATGTGCCTTTAATAGGTGAAGCCTGAAGCAGTTAGTTAATGCATATCAATACAGCAAGCTACGGTCACAGACGGTTCTTTACAACTCTGGTAAAGGAATTGGGAATCATGTCAGATGGTGGTTGCTGATTGGTTGGTGGTCGCCCAATGCATCATCTGCAACTGCAGAATATTTAGGATCCATAAATGTCCATTGTCCACTCCTTCATTTATAATGGTAGTTGAACGATCCCATTGCATTGGTTGGTTAAAAAGCTGGTTAAGGTGCAGCAAAGCCAGTTTTGGTTGGGTTGGGGTATGAGTGGGGTAGATGGTTGGGGTGAGATACATAATATTGCAGGATTACTACTAGAGTCCATCACGTGCATGGGATTTTTTAAACCAAAGGGGAGATCAAAAAATTTCAAGAATCAAACTTCCACCACGATCCCTTGATAAATTGATGGGATTGGCAGTTATTGTGGCTTACTTAAAAGTATGCCATAGGCAGTGGGAGTTCATTTAATATATTATTACGTATGATGCGACGAGTGGAATGCTAATAACCCCGAGGTTGGACAGGATATCCCACATAACGCGAATGTCATCAACTGTAATTATTTATAATCCTCTGTATGGTAACAATATAGCAATATATTATAGGAGGAAACAAATTAACGATTCTCAATCATTCATCTGCATCACTTTCACTTAAACACTTGATTAGAGTTGTATGTATCCGCAGCTTTAATGAGGGCTCCGAAAATCAAGTCTTCAAAACGGTAATTCTCATTTTATTATTTTTGCCAGTCAGCCAGTAACACCTGAAAATTAATTATACAATTGCAAGTTGAAAACCACAGCACAGCATCGCAATGTAATTATAATGAGTGACTCACACATGCATACAAATAATAATTACTGTACTTTTAGGTTATATTGATTTCTCATATTTAAAAAAAATTATTGTGTTGATATCGATTTATACTACTGTAACTTATACAGATTCAAATAATGATTCAATGAATTAATAATTCGGCTAATGAGCAGATGAGAACTACAGTAAGAATCCGGACCATAATCATCCTATCATAATTTACACTCACTCAATACGATCGTTCGCGTAATCCACAAATAGTTATTACACTTGACTAACACAGTATTGGATGGATCCAATAATTGGATGTTGGACGGATCCCAGATTGGATGTGATGTCCTTATTTCTCACACGTTTGTTTGTTTGTATGTTTGTACACACAAATTCTTGCACTTTATGTTGATGGAATTGGATGAAACTTTGATGATAGGTTCATTATCGAACCTAGTTGTGTATGCCTGTATGCTAAGTCTTGGTTGCGAGGGACCTGTTGGTTGCTTATCAACAGTGAAATTAATTCTAGAATGACCGATTATAATTGTAAAATTCCTCAATCAAAATTCTGGCGACATGCTTTCTGCAAAATTTCGCTTTACATTTCCTACAGTGTTTTTTTAACATACAATATATTTTGTATTTTATATATATTGTAGGGTATAACAAGCGCTGTGGCGCATCCTGGGGCTGAAGGACAATCATCTGTCACAGTCACTCACTGACTCATCCTGGACCTACAATGTTTATTTGCCATTAGGTAGCGGCAGCCGCACTCTTTAAATCATATCGCTTTTAAGTAGGCCTACCTGTCTTCAGTCTGCATGTGTGCTATGTACTTCTTACAGTCTTACTGGTCCGCAATGCCTAATCTTTAAAATCACATACGGATTATTCTCCATAGGAATCCATTACATACGCACATACGCGTATGTGCATACGGATACGGCAAATGCATACGGATGCGGACAGACGGATAGGGCGAAAAGTTATACCCTATATTGTACAGACGGTAGGCCTACTTTGCCCAATGTTTCGATTTTCGTTATTAGGCTGCCCTGCATAGGCGCGTAATTTAGTGCAACAGTAATTGTACACGTTCGTGGGGCCTTCGCGCAGCACGAGGCCCAGTTATGAGATACAAATTAAAATTGTGCGACTGTATCACAAAATCAGGTTATGAGAGATTAACCCACACCACCAATTAATCAAAGAAAGGGGGAAAGTACGTGTTCACCCCTTTTAATCTGCACCCCCCCCCCCCCCCCCCCCCCCCCCTCCCACCAATACATAACCGCGACATCTACCACCCACGGAAGGGTAGCACGAACTTATTTCCAAACGCACGTTCAATATGCAAAGCCAGGTGGTTTATAGGAATATAATCAATGCAGTACTCGTCTTCATTATAAGCCTCTTTGTGTTCGACCTGTTTTGTATTAAAATATATTTATTAAACGCAGGCAAAACACAATCAAATCAATCCCATCAAATCAAATCCATTCGTATTTTGAGTTTTTTCGAATTTGTTTTACAAATACAGGTTTAAATTTCAACTTTAAATTGAAAAACACATATTAATAGCGGTATCTAAGGTAACAATCGGGGGGGGGGGGGGGGGGGGGGGCTGGTTGTTGGGTTAATTAACATAGTCCTGTGGTCGGTTAGTTATAATAAATATAAAAAAAATTATTTAAATGATAATGGTCCGCTTTTCAAAAATGTGCCCTACCCCACTTCAGATGCTCCCTACGTCCATGCTACAGGTAAAGCTAGTAATTGGCTTGGAGGAGGGAGGGGGAACTGGAGGTACGTCGTAAACCCTCCCACGAAATTGTTTATACTAATTAGTTGGGTAATTAGTTGTATTTGGAATCCTTGCAAGACAAGCATTTTATTGATATGAAAAAATAAAGTTACTAAACATTAGTGTTTGATAATTTTTTAAATATTTCAAAAAATATTCGTTCTAGAACATTATTTTTTAAAAATAAAATAGCTAGTCATGTTCTGGTATATTTCAAAAAATAAATTCAAAAACTTAACTAGATAGTATATTAAATTTGGTCTTTCTGACTATCCGACAATCTGTCCATCATATATAAGAAAAGGATCAGTTTAGTTTAATACCTGGAGTATACTACCCCCCCCCCCCCCCCCCCCCCCCCCCCATAGAGTTTCGTGGAGCTATACTTACCATGGAGCTATAGAGTTTCGATAAAGCTGTAAAGTTTCCCCCAGGATAATAATAATAATTTTATAAAGGCTTTATTTAATTAACCTAATCTTACTTAAAAATCATGACAACTAAATTATTGTT
>JAUCBJ010006547.1:0-18697 GCA_032718475.1 Nemertoderma westbladi | reverse complement strand
GATGTTTCAGGGCCGGGGTGGCGCAGGGTCTCATAGGCAACCGGGTGGAAGAGGTAACCCCAGTCCTTGAGTTCCTGGTACTTGCGGATCTTTAGAGTTTCCACTTCCTCTGCAGTGCGGCTTCCGGCGGATAGTGTCTTTATTTATTTGTTTGACAGCGTGTCTCACTGTGAAGGGTACCGGTAAAAGGCTGTAGGCCAACCGTTTATACTGTATTGTACTGTAATGGACTATTTGTTTGGCAATACCGCTTTGTTTGGAGATTTCGGCTTTTGCTTTACCCTGAAAATTTACAGTGCTGAGATGATTCCCCATACACAACAGACTATGTAGGGATTGCGGTGGTATATTTAATGGCGAACCTGGACTAACAACCCATAGGCCTTACCTCATGCGCTGAAGGGATTCTACTCAAGTATCAGCGCCTAGTTCAACATCAGATGCTTGGCGTGCATGGGTAGTCATAGGCCCATTGTCGGAACAAGTTATCCATATCAAACATCAGGTACGATCCAACAGATCAAACAACCATACGCTGCAGATCATTATTCCAATTTTCTGCCAATGAATCCGACTCCAACCCAAGTCCAATGCTGCCCAACTGAGAACAATGCCCACCCAGTTGCTGAAGGAGATCAACTTGTAACTGTGTCAACATTGACAGAGGTTCTTACCCGATTAGTTCGATATGAAGTCCTCTTTCCTACTTGAATCTATATGCGAGCAACTAGAAATTAGAGGGGAGAATAGGTCTATGGGTAGAGATTTAAAAGTGGCAATATATACTATTCGACAACAAGAAATTTTCCTTGAATCAATTGATGCTGATAAAAGTATTATAATGTCCCTGCGTTCAGAGGATGACATTCTTGGAGCCAATGATAACGGTCACTTCCATGTTCAAAGAAATTAATTGCGATGAAACATCCCTTTCTGCAAACAGTGGCGTGGTGGGACCCAGTAAGGGGCCCGGGAAATCCCAAAATAAGGGCCCATTCATAAATGCTAGATCACCTGGAATTTTGACTAACCGCCCCCCCCCCCCCCCCCACCCTCCCCTCATGCACAAAATATTTTCTAGAAAAAGGCTTTTTATAAAGTTAAACAAATATAATGGCACAATTAAATACTACTGTTAAGTAGTGATAGGGCAGTACACAATATATTTATTTATAAGATTTATTATTTATTATATCGATTTAGTTATAGTTGTTGCAAAAGCTTCAAAATGTAGAGCTTCCTTCGCAAAGTTTTTAAATTATAACAGGTGGTTCAAATTCCTTGGTCCAACACCTGTTTAATTTCATCAGGGGAAATGACTCCAAATGTTATTGAGATTGCATGAAACTTGAAATAGAGGTAGAGAATTACGCAAATCATGGGTGGGAGAGTCAGAATTTTCATTTTTGCTTTCAACTATACTATAACGTACTCTAAACACTCATTGAAAATGTTAACATTTTAGTCTTTACTTTTTGCTATGCTGTGTTTTTATATTCTCGGGTGCTCTCCTATCTATATATACCGGCTTGACCGGTGCGCACGATGAAATGAAATGAAATATTAGAGTACAACCATTTAAAAAGGTCGATATTGCACCAGTTACACCATACACCGCAGTTATTCTTCAACCATATCTGCTTTTAGTTATATTCGTTGTAAAGGGAAAAAATTTACATTTGAACTCAGAAAACGTTTATAGGCAATAAAATAAAAAATAACCAAAAGGTAATACAACATTGTTGCGCGGGTGTAGCCTACATGTACTTTACTTTTACACATTATTGTGTGGTATTGTCAAATAATTTACAATTGTTTTTGAGTTATACAAAAAAATTAAGTCTCCCCTAAAGTCAAGTCTCCGTCACTCTCCCTAGTGAAGGAAAGCTGATGGAGAAAAGGATTCCAAATATGTAGAATTTCGTTGAAAAATGGCTGAGATATTCAATAATGTTCAGTAATTTGGGCGTTCAATAATGTTGCATAGTGTTGCACCTCTACATTCTTAAAGTTAATTAAGCCATGGGACTGGGAATGGCACAATAAAACATAAATAATAAATAAAATTAAAAGGACCGTCCATTAGATGTACTGAAGTAGAGTATGAATAGCAACATAATAGTATGATTAAAGAGTTATTGCATTGTTGCACATCTACCAGGCCATGCATCTACGTATTGGATAAACAAAATGTTCCAGAATATGGTGTATTTATATAATATACATAGTAATAAAATAGTTCTCACAGAGGTGTAATACTATATAACATTTGAAGGCTCATATCTCGGCTATTGTTTTTTTAAACGCTTTTATCTAAAAAATGAGAACAAAAATAAAAATTCTGACTCACCCACCCAACCCACGAGGGTCAAATTTCATGCAATCCCAATATTCAGATTTGTATAAAAACAAATTTTTTTATTTTATTTTTTTTTTTTGGGGGGGGGGGGGGGGGGGGGGGGGGGTGGGGCGGGGGGCATGTAGCTGTAGCATGTAGCTGAATAACCACACTATATTCCAGGAAATGGTGTACTACTGTACTGTAATCAGGTAGGTGTATAACAATGAATGAGTGTAATATGAAGACTGACAGGACATTGGGAATTAACAGTTATTACATATATCCAATGACTTTTAGACAAACTGACCAATCAGACAACATGTTGACCAGCGTTATCAGATAAGATTACATCATGTTTATTACATTAGAGTACCTACCTACCTACCTATATTGAACTCTGGTGGATGGTCAGCTCAGCTGAAACGAATGCATTCCCAACACACACACCCCTTCCCAATACACAGCACACTGCATTAGAGGGGAAGAGGGCGCCCCCCTACTGTGGCCAATTAGGCTCCCTTTTTCAAGAAACAACTCAATATTTTTACAGACTGACTACTGCTAAAGAAAGGCAGGCCATTATAGGGTAAGAAGGGTAATGAATGGGGCAGGGTATAGAACAGGTGTAGATGGAGTATGTCTCCATCATGAATTCTATCTGGTCTGGCGGGCAGGTCTTTAATGTAACTTCAACTTCAACACAGTTTGCCTTGCCTGACGCCTGTGGGGACTTTTTCAATATAGAATAATACTGGTATGTGCTCCTACTAACGTTTACTACACCCCCCCCCCCCCCCCCCCCCCCTCCTCCCCTCCAGCCCTCTTAATTTAGTGCTGTGCTTGCTAACTGCGACGCGACATGAAACCTTTATAGCTATTGTTTTGGTTTCGTTGCTTACATTTTATTGGGAAAATGTAATACCTACTACTATATTTTTTCATAACATCAATATAATTTTCTGACCCTGAGGGGCCCGGGGGGCCCAGATCGGCAAGGGGGCCCGGGAATTTTCCCGAATAGATGAATGGCCACCCAGCCACTACTGTCTGCAAACCGCTTAGGTGCACAGAATCGTTCAGGGAGGACCTGCCCCCTTCTAATTAAGTTTGAATGCAAGGCAATTCGAGATAAAATTCTTACTGCTGCAAAGCACCAGAAGCAAAGTAAAGAACCATTCAGTAAAATTTACATAAAGAAAGAGGTTCATTCCACTTGTAGAACAGTCTGTCTGCGGAAGATAACGTGTAAAATGTATACTGGGGAATGCGGATGCCGATATAGGCTATGATCAACGACAACGAGCCAGTAGTGTAGGCCTACTGTATGCTATGGAGTTGTTATATCACCACCTATTTCAAATAGCGGTGCCCACGATGGAGATTTTGTAAGAATTTGTTCATGTAATAGTGCAGGTTTACGTGACAAGCTTAAATTGAATTGGTTTTTCGAATAATTTGTTCAGTTTGACATTATCCTTCAAGATGAAATAAAGACAGACTGTAAGTGTAGCATCCAGGGTACCAGGCTATTTATTACTTGCCCGGATACTGCTGCTCCACACAGTGGGGGAACTGCACTATGTATGAAAATGTATTTGTACAAAAATATATATAAAATGGTAATCAGCATTCCAGGCGACTTCAAAACACATTTAAAACATAAAGTAAAATAGTAACAGGGATGCTCTGTACCAGATTGTCACTGACTCAGAGTTAGATTATGTTAAGGACTTGTGAGATAACATCGCTAATTACACATTTCGAAAGAAAAACAATTGGAACTCCCAGATTGGTAATCGTTTGATTTGGTGGCGAGGTGATGTAAGACACTTTAATAAAAACCAAGATAAAAAATCCCTTCTGATCATGAATCCCTGGATCTTCTATTAAAGGTGAATGTATTGAACTCCTCCATTATATCGAATTTAAAAATTCAATTATGTGATTTGGGAAGAGTTGTGACAAGCCATTAAGACGTGTTGCAATGTAGAATTCGTAGAATGAATGGAGAATCCAATTGATATATTTCATTTATAGAAAATAATTCTGCAGAAATAGACAACCAATTATTGTCACCCTACATCTCAACTTTATAGCGATAGATTGTTGGTAATTGATGCTGAGAAACATACACATCACTTACCCATCACATACATCACATACCATACACTTGTCCCTAACAACAAAAACGAAAGGCCCCAATAATGGTCTAAATGCCGGTGAAGAGTCAATTTATGGAAGATTGATAAAAATTATCAAATCATAAAGTCCTCTGGAAGATGATTTCTTCGAGAGGAGAATTACAAACTGATAGATCTGAGTTTCTTTCAGATGAATCATTTGCATCAAATTTCACATATTTATTAAATCCCGAACGGTTGGAGGAAACAAAAATTGGCATGGATACTTCACATGTTAATATAGTGCCAGAACTGGATAACCCAATTACAATTGAGGATGTAAAAGCCGCTGTAAATAACATGAAGTCCAATATATAATATGAGGGCATTCCTCCGACTCTCTGCTGAAACTGGCTAGTTCAACCACATCTTTCTTAGCCATATTGGTCACCCTGTTTAATTTTGTATTTTCCCAAACAAAGTTACCGTATCGATGGTGCAATTCCATGCTAACTATGTTATACAAGAAAAGGCATAAATTCATCAGTAAACAAGATAGTTAACCCAATAGAGATACCCCATTTCTATTATCGACTCGTGCGCAAAATTCTATGATAACATTTTTACAGAAACCGTTAAGTAAGTGGGCGAAGCTTAAAAGATGCCAAGCTCGCGCCATACCTAGTAGAGATTGTATAGAGCAAATATTAGCTTATCGATATGGCAAAATCAATGAAGTGGAAATTGTTCATAACCTACATTGACTTTACAAAAGCGTATGATAAAGTCCCACGTTATTCTTTATTGGAGGTACTCTGTGATCTGGGTTGTGGAAAGACAATCCTGATAGCTATTGGAAATATAAATCAGAAAGGGAATTGAAGATATCCGAAATTCCAGGAGATTTATGGTCGGGAATAGGATTCACTAATAGACATTGGATAGGGGACAGGGCCAAATAAACAAGATCGATATGTTTTTACAAGATTCATGATTCACAGTTTTCATCACCGTATTTGCACAAAATCAGACTTCCATAGTACCAAAGCTTCCTGTCGCTGCTGTTTATGTGGCAATGAAGCTGAACTCTATCATCTGACTCGATGCGATGTACAGGAAACAGTAAATCTCTACATCGATGGGCCAAATCACAGTAATATCATGCCGTGGCTATCTTTGACTCTGAGTTTATTTTAAATGTTTTATATATATTTTAAGGGGGGGGGGGGGGGGGGGGGGGGGGGGATCAATTATAATTTACGATTAAATGGTGTTTCCAAATCTGAAAACTGCTATTTAATATCTCTTTTAGTTTTCAAGTTATAACAATTTCCATTTGGAGAAACCTATTGGGTATTACTATTACTATGTACATTGATTCAAGCTCTATTATCTTCAAATATTTTTTTTCTGAAATTGTCATCTTCAAAACCCTACTTACAATTGTTGAGCAATTAAAGTTAAATTTTCTGTGGGTGTCTATGTCTACATAGCAACCCTGCATAAATATCAGACAACTTTTTGAAATTTTAAGTTATTAAAATTTAATACTATTTATAACAAACGAAAAAATTAGCATAAATTTGCAGCGCCATCTAGTGGTGGAGAATTATTTTCACAAAATTTCGTCGGATAGTTGTGTTGCACCATATGTGATCTATCATATTAAGCACAATTATCTCTTTAAGCACAACCAAGCTTTTTTTATTGTTAACTAGTAGTAACCAATATTTAAATAGCGAAAAGTAAAATATTTCAAACCTGTCATGTAGAATAGCATCTTAGGTACCTTAGAGTGTTCTCATGTCCACTCTGAGAGCACTTCACTGCGACCTGCACCTGGCAGCAAGGGTACAGGGCATGACCCAGCAGATGAGCTGCAACAGCCAATGGTGGGTCATGTGCGCCAGAGTAGATATGGGTGATGGGCCTCATATCTGACTCCATTGCGACACCCACCCTGTGGAATGGCAAACCAGGGTGTGGTATTTGCCCCGAGAGCTGACTCGGCAAAAAAGCACCGCCCAACCCCCACTATGGATTACATTAGTAATGCGGAGGTCCGGCCACTAGAGGCCAGTGGAATTACCAGACACAATCGGCCTCACAGGCGTCAGTTAACTCCTGACCGGCTGCCCCCTACTCACCCCCTACTGGAGAGAGAGCAGCCAACAATTCTTTGAGTCCCTTTCCTGATGACCTTTCTGGCCCAAACCCTGGGTCACCAGGGAGGCCAGATTGTGATGGGGAGAGGGATTCTGGAGTTGGAGGCTACTCTCATGTTCCACCCTGACCAACAGAGCCATTGGTGAATCTGAGGCAAGTCACTAGACTAGCCTCAGTAAACACCCTAACACTCGGGTCCCCAATGCGATAAGGTGAGCTGACTGCCTTGGCAGATAAGTTTTCTCTTAGCTCAGTGGGTGTTCAAGAGCACCGAATGCAGACTGGACAGACTGATGAGGTTCTGATTAAGGACATTGAATTGGTCGTTGTTGGCGAATTGGCGAATTGGCGAATTGACGTGGAATTGGTCTATTGATGAATCCAACTGCACATGCAGCATTGGACAAAATAGATCAAATCTCTAACCGCATCATCCATTGCCACTTCTCATGTTCTGGAAGACTGGCTAAGAAGTTTCCTAAGGTGGTTCTGATTGTGTGCTACTCTCCAACTAGTGTTGCCCCTGTAGAGGAGGTAGAAAATTTCTACCACAATCTACAAGCAGCTACTGATGGAGTGGATCAGCATACATTCTTAACATTCCTGGGAGACTTTATGCAAGTCTGCATCAATCACCTACATCGCCCTGTGTCTATAGCAATAGTGTTAACCGAAATTCTGTCCATCTTCAGGGTTTTATCTCTGGAAATGGATTGTTTTCAGCTGGAACCCAGTTCAAGAAGCGAACTGGAAAGCTATGGACTCATAGTGGACCCAGTGGTCACAAGTCCCAGATAGACCATATTCTGTTTCGTAGGAAATACAGGAGCTCTATACAAGACTGTAATGCATTTACACTTCGACCCTTCTCCAGTGATCACTGCCTTATTGTGGCCAAGGTAGGACTTAGTCTGCGTGCTAGCAGAACAACGAAATCTGCCTTGCCGCGGCATGACTGGTCCTCTCTGTTGCAACAGCCAACTGTGAGATCCAGCTTCACACTACATCTGAGCAACAGGTATGAGGCTCTTGCCTCTGAGGCGGCAGATCACTGTGAGGGCTATACTGCCTTTACAGAAGCAGTTAAGTTAGCAGCTGCAGAAACAGTTCCTGTATACCCTCGAAACAGGAAAAGGGTCCCCTGGACTGACAACAAAATTCAGAAGTGCCGAAATGACCTTCATAAGGCGCAGAAAGAGTCCCGACTCAAACAGACTACAGCGGCCAAGAATGCAGTTAAGGCTGCATCTAGGTCCCTGAACAGGCAGTACTCTGTTAATCTACAGGAGCTAATAAACCAACAGGTTGATGCCATCAATGATGCTGACGACAGCAGGCAATCCTCCCAGGCATGGAAATCGATCAATTTGCTTACTGGGCGGAAATGCCAACCAACCACCAAGGTTAAGGCTGAATCACCAGCCGATCGCCTCAATGGTTGGAAAGCCCACTTTGAAAAGCTACTCAATAATGACAGGGTATTGCCTGATAACTTTATAGAAGTAAAAGTGTCTGAGACTGTACTCCCAGATATTCCCATTGGCCATTGTCTTTAAAATACCTGAGTGTTTAAAGCTCATCTATCCTATCATAGTAGACATGTACCGAACAACAAGAGTCCCGCAAGAAATGAAAACAAATAAGTTGGTGCCAGTTCCCAAGAAGGGCAACCTAACACTCTATGGTTCTTTTCGGGGAATCTCATTGATCTCGATTGCTGCAAAGCTATACAATAGGATTCTATTAAATCGCATCAGGGATCCCATTGAGAGACTGCTCCGTGGAAATCAGAATGGGTTCCGTAAAGGTCGTGGGACCATGGAGCCCATTTTGGCACTTAGAAGGATAATTGAAGAATTATCAAAAAAGAAAGACAGGCATCTGGCTGTTATCTTTGTTGACTTCTTCAAGGCCTTTGATTCAGTCTCTCGCTCACGTATGTTCAGCATACTTTCATTATATGGGATTCCTGATGAAATTATTGCAGCAATCAGATCAGTATACGATGGTTCGACAACATTTGTGTCTACTGTTGACGGTGACACAGAACCATTTGAAGTGTTATGGGGCGTCCTCCAAGCACCATTCTTTTTCATTATTGTGGTTGACTATGTTCTACGCATGTCCTTAGATCATCATAATGATGATGGGGTGATGGTAACTCCACCTACTGGCTCCAGAAGTCGAGGAACTCTCAGAATCACTACAGGGAGCCCAACGGCTCCTCAGCTCATTAGAACCGGCTGCTTCTAGTGTTGGTCTTTCTATTAACTCCAGAAAGACCAAAATTTTGACAGTGAACTTTGAAAGTCCTCAGCAAGTCTCTGATCGGATGAGCATAAGCTCAAAGAATGGTATGCTTGAGCATGTGGACGACTTCTGTTACCTGGGATCATGGATCCGGAAGTCAGGTGAGGACCTTCGAATACGTAAGGGAAAAAGGCATGGGCAGCCTTGAATAGGCTTTCCAGGATTTGGAAGTCACCGAGAATTAATCGGAAACTTGAGGTCCGATTAATTAGAGCAGCAGTAGTTCCAGTACTCCTCTACGGGAGTCCATGCTGGGCTCTAACTGCTGAGGACACCAAATCTCTGGATGGCACATTCACAAGAATGCTACGCCGGGTTCATTGTGTCAAGTACAATGCACACATCTCCAACCAGACACTATATAACATTGGAGGTGTCTCATTGGTTCCCCCAAGCTTGACACTAGAACAAAATCGCCTCCGCTTTGCAGGATATTGCTTTCGACGTGAGGACCAGCCAGTGCATAATCTTGTACTTTGGCAGCCTCATGGAGTGAATAAGCATGGTGGACAGCCCATGACTTTCTTGAGACGCATCTTAAAGGACACTGGCCTTGGAGATGCGGATGATCTAGCAAATGCCATGGGTGATAGGGAGTTGTGGAGGTGCAATTTTGTTGACAAGCCGGCACAGCATTCTTAAAAATGCAGTTGCAATGCAGCATGCCGATCCTAGTAGTAGTAGTAGTAGTTCCCCACACCCCCTTAATATATATTTTTAGTATCAATTGGATTATGCTTTATCTATCTATCAATTTTTGGTTACAATCTTTGGCTTGAGTCTACTGTATTAAAAAAAATAGGGATATTTTAAATTTTGAGTTTGTGTTTTAAATATTTGGCTGAAAATGATAAATATATCGAAATGAGTCATGCTCAAGAGAAGCTGGTGTATGAACGGCAACAAAGGCAAACTTAGATGTATCACATCTCATAGAACAGTATAATGAGACAGATAAGTATGCAGCACAGACACGGTACTGCGGTAATACCGTATGACACAGGTTCAACAACTGGTAGGTAATGTATGTACAAACACCAGTAAGGTGAAGGGTCGGTCCTGACTGATGGCACAGCCTGAATGAAGGAGAATGATGTGTGCGACCAAACTGGGTGGTGCAACCTCTTTTGCCTCCGCTTAGATTCCGTTCTATCAATTTGTAAAAAAAAGGGGGTGGGGGGACCAATGACGCAACACCTAAAATAAACAAATAAATAAGGCCTAGATACTACTGGTACAGTAACTGTGCCAGAATCAATACCACTCATGACAAACGGAGACTTTATACTGCAGTAGGATATATAATTATATAACACCAATAACTCGTAGTGTTAAACTATAGTTAGTTAGTTAGGTAGCGCCTGGAGCGCCGTTTATTTTCGTATACTATAATACATAAACTATAATACATAAATCATATCATATTTAAATCATATCTAAATCGTATTGCTAATACTAATATTATAACTAAAACTATACTAATAATACTAATCCAGCCATAAACAATATTACCAATAAAACCATATAAAACAATGTGTTTCACAGACACTTTGAAATATAATGCAATATAATTAGTCCTAGGTTTCATATAAATTCAATACCTTTAGTTATGTAACTGCACAAATCAAGTAGGTTGTTGTTATATAATAATGCATCAAGGTTATCAAAATTCATATTGGGGTAACTAGAACGCAAAGGTGTAGATAGTGGACAACAAATAAGAACATGTTTTTCATCTAGAATATAAATATTATTACAGACACATACGCGCTCGGGAGAGGGCGTCCGTGTCCAACGTCCAGTTTCAATTCTGAGTTTGTGACCCATTAAACGGATACGTGTAAAAGCAACTCTTAAGTAATCAGGAATATATAGCTTACTTACACAACATATCGGGTGCATGGACATACCTTTATTCAAAATAGTTCGATATGTATAAAATTTCGTACATTTATCCGGTTTATTAAAAATACGGCTAGACACTGCATCTAGGCCACTCGATTTGTCTACATGAGTAAGCAACCTATAACCTGGACTATTAGCAGCCCTGCACAACTCCAACGCCTGTCTGAAGGGGGTGTCAATGTCGTACGTCATCGCTTTGGAGTAGAACCGCTGCCTGGATCTATGAATCCGATGTATTATGGGGGGGAGACCAACTTCTATCAAACACGGATCAGTTGGTGTCTGATCTCTGACGCCCAAAAGGGACTTTACCATACGGTGATAATATTTGTCAACTACTTTCACGTTGTTTGTGAGCCATCCCTCTGACGCATACAGCAATGACGACACAACACCAGCTTCAAGCACACGTTTCTTTAAAATAAATGGCATTGTAGAGTTTACTTACAGTACAAAATATTATGAATTTATTTCTGAATTATTACACGTTAATATACGGTCTGAGTCAGGTAAAGTATTATATGGTACGAACCAACACCAATACCAAATAATGTGTAATAAATGAGTCAGAGGAGTTTCGCTGAGGTATACTAATCGAACTCTTATGTAGGGAAGGATAGTATGTGATGAGCTTCTAATGTTTGAGATATTACTGATTAGGATACCCATAGTATTTTTGGAGGATTTTCGATACATTGCAGCCATCGAGAGGCTGTATCTTGTGTGGTGGGATGGGATCAGGTGGAGCAATGACTGGCGAAACTATATCATAATCAGCTTGAGACTAAGGGAGAGCTAGGTGTTGATGGGGCGGGTATCGTGAACCCTTCTCTATCAATATGATGACCC
Source organism: Nemertoderma westbladi (assembly GCA_032718475.1). Taxonomy (NCBI): domain Eukaryota; kingdom Metazoa; phylum Xenacoelomorpha; order Nemertodermatida; family Nemertodermatidae; genus Nemertoderma; species Nemertoderma westbladi. Next base: position 7,006 of record JAUCBJ010006547.1, on the reverse strand, counting down.
TCAGCAGGTTTGACAGAACCCGTTTTGTCAACTGGTGTAGGTATCTCCACGTCATCATCATCAGATTCGTTGGATGTGGAGTTATAAACTGGTGAAATAGATGGGATTGAGTAACAATCATGGGAAGGCACGCGATAGGCGAGGGTGCGATACTGTGTGCCCACAAATGTGTGGATTAACGCCCACTCGCCATCAATAGAGGCAACTAGGTAACAACAATGAGCATGTAACTTATGATCATCACTGTGGAGTTAGACAAGATCACCTACCCTAATGGGTAACAAACGAGGTCTAGGTGTTTTGGAATGAGGGAGTTGGGGGGGGGGGGGGGGGGGGGATCAGGTTTGAGACTAATAATATTAGAGCATTTTGGAGAGTTTCAGAACGCTCCTCTGAGATTTCATATGATGTGGTGAATGATGATAATGTTTCACGAACATGCAATATGTAATGTCAATGTTGGCGAAATATGTCTGTAGCAAAGAAAATACCAAGAACAGCAGGTGGGTTGGATGCTGATTGTGGTATGACTCATGGAAAAGCTGCACTAACTGCAACACACTGATGAAATGATCCAATGGTAGTATCGAGTGTGGAATCCATATCAAGGAAACTGGTTAGCCCTGGGTTGACTATCTTTAAAGATGTGTGCGCCTAGAACCCGCATTCCGACGTCCTGTAGCGACCCAAGATACCCTCGGGATACCCAGTAGCGGAGATTCAAATCGTAAACCTGGAGAAAGATATCGATTCGAGATACTATCTGTTTCTTGGAAGAAAGGTGACATCAATCTAACGAGTAAAATCAGCTAGAGGAGAAGCATACCGAGATACTACTCCATTAGACTCTGACAAAATTTGTTCTTATTTCAAAGACCAACCCTTAATGGAGATTTATTATGCTTATTGTCGCATTAGTTATAAGCATATCTTCGCTGTCTGTCCCCAGTTTATGACGCAATGTTATTATTGCCAACTAAAGGGACATGCTAGTTGGGATTGGCCTTTTAGCCCAGACATTGAAAGCGTAGACGAGTTGATTGTATTTCGATACATACGATCTTGGGAAGCTAGTGCAGATCTTTACTGCGAGTTGCGCCATCGTTATTATCCAGGACGCGCATATGAGGGAGTGTATGCATTTCACCCCTATCTTTTTCCCAAATCGAACAGAAAACCTGTATTCCCAGCTATGAATTAATCAAACGCATTGCTGAGTGTATTTCCACCAAATATTTGAGAAATATTAACCCAATAATATTGACTCTTATAATTTGCTTAGCTCCATTAACTGAGGTTAAAATGGTTTCGATGTTAGTCTACATAGACCTACTTTTAACTGTAAGATATCGTATTGCCGGGCTAATGAAGATCAAAAACAAGCGTTTCATCATACGCTTAATCAAAAGCTAAATGATATTGAAATAAATTGTATTGAATGTAACGATAGTTTTTGCACGAACGTTGATCATTTACAGTTTATAGACAAAGCGATTATAGCCACAGGCAGACAAAGCGGGTGGTTATGGCCCAACTGTCAACAACTGCACTTTGCCTGGTTGGAACAAGGCAATATTTTGGCACAGTCTATGGATTTCCGCTGGTAGACCAAATGCTATGCAGGGTAATTTATTTTATTTACACCATACGACTCGTGCAAAATATAAGTTTGCGGTGCGCAGATTAAAACTCGAAGTAAATATGGTAAAAAAGTATCTATTGCATAGATACATAATCAAGCCTTTGCCTTCAATAGTGGTGCCCAAGGCACTGTAGCATTTGATCGGCAATGAGGCAATGAGGTCTAGGTGGGATCGAAGATCTTGATGACTTCCTTAGTTGATGTGGCTTATGAACCAACTCTGATCAAATCGATTAATGGGATACTGGTGGCGATCAGACTGCCTTGCTGGGCCTTGCTGGGCCTTGCTGGTGGCACGAACTGGCGACTGATTATATATTGCATGCACATATTATATAAAATATTTCATAACTAAAAATATTTGTATATTGACTATAGAAGTCCGGTACAAAATGACAATATTCGAACATATTCATTTCCCATTCCTTGCTTGAGTGAGAAATTATACCCACTATAGTCCTGCTAACTCTTCGGTATTCATTAATGATTATTGATCATTGATCATTGATTGATCATTGATTGATCATTGATTGATCATTGATTGATCATTGATTGATCATTGATTGATCATTGATTGATCATATGATCATTAATGATAAATTTTCATTTTTATTTTACAGAAATCAAAAATTTTAAGTGAAACTCACCACCAGGTTCGTCTGTATTGCAGCTTCCATCTTTCATTCGACAGGTCTTTTCACAAACACTCATCATATACCTGGGATTGTTTTCGCATTCTCCTAGGTCATTGGCCCAATAATCACAGTCTTCTCCATTGGTATCAGTCAATTCACTACATAAAGGACCTTTAATAAAACGAAAAAACAAATGGTAATACCATGTAACTCGATTATTTGTCAGTGGCGAAACCCAGGTTTTATTTTCCATGTATATGTTGTATATTTTCCATAATTTCGCCTTGAATATTAATAATGAAGCAGCACCCGATACATTTAACGGTAGCTTATTCCATAATTTTATGAGAGATACTATGAGGCTGTCATGGCCGTGTTTGTTTTTCGTTTTACGTATGACTATATTGTTAGTGCGTTGGTTAATTTTCTGATTTTTGTTTGAATGAAAGGGTAAGTTTAAATTTTGGTAGGGCTTAGATATGTTATGTATGTATTTGTAAAAATAAATTAAAGCGAAATATTCTCGTTGGGCAGATAATAATGGGACCTTAGCTTTTTGTCGAAGTTCTGTACCTGTCGTGTCCCTTATTTTTTTCCAAATATTAAGCGAAGTGCATAATTTTGTACCTTTTCAAATTTATACAGTATGTCATTGTAACCATGTTTGTCATGCAATGATACCAGTAATTGACTACAGTAGTTATGATATGGTAATGTTAGAGCTTTGTATATATTTAATTTTGTTCTGTTAGTTAATTGCCCCTTAATACTGCGTAAACTAGAAATGCTCAAGGTCATCTTTTGTAATATATTATCTATATAATTCTTTCATTGCAATTTGTTATCTATTTCTACTCCTATTTCTACTTTACTGAATTTGATTGGCTTATCGGTATTGCAGTTCCAACATTTAGTTCTATTTGATCAGGTGTGTTTCGTTCTTTAGGGGATAAAAGTAAGAATTCCGTTTTTGATGGATTAAGTTTAAGGTGGTGAAGTCTGAATGTATCATTTAGTTTTATAACTTCCTGTTCTAATTTTTGTGATGCTCTTTTTGGATTTTTGACTGTTGTAAATATAACTGTATCGTCCGCATATTGTATCAAATCTGTGGTGCTGCTTATTTTTTTTGGAATGTCGTTTATATAGAGAGTAAATAATAAAGGACCTAAAATTGTACCCTGTGGAACGCCTCTTAGTTCTGTGTGGAACCCCTCTTAGTTCTGTGTGGAACCCCTCTTAGTTCTGTTTTCCAGTTGGACTTTGTGTTTTGTAATTTTACCCTTTTTTGTCGCTGATTGAGATAACTTCTGATTAATGACATTGCTGTTTTGTGGAATCCGCTTCTGATTAATGATATTGCCGTTTTGTGGAATCCCCTGTCGGTCAGTCTGTGTAATAATATTTCCCTGTTTATGGAATTGAATGCCTTGCTGAGATCCAAGAATGCAACAGCTACGTATTCCCCGTTATTTAACTTTTCTCTCCAGTATTCAGTCAAGTAAGTTATGGCATCTACTGTAGAGTACCCCTTTCGAAAGCCAAACTGTTTACAGTAAAGCATATTGTTGTGGTCTATGTACCTAACTATTTGATTAAATATTGCCCGTTCAAATACTTTAGTTAAGGGTGATGTCACAGCTACTGGTCTGTAGTTTTCAGGATCCGAACTGTCGGTTCGCTCGCCAACGATCTGGCCAACTATAATTGGTAAAATGCCACTAATCCCATTTTTGGTAGTTAGTGCAGGGAATTTAATCCGCTTACACTCCCCCCAATGCTATCTTCCCGGTGAGAAGATAGCATCAACCTTAAGTGCGCTTCAATTCCGCTGGAATCCAATCTAATATTGGATGTGGGGTGGAATTTTCTTCTCGGGGTCGGCTTTCCAGGGCAGCCCCAATGGGTCTGTTATCACTACCCATCCTTGGCACTACTACTACTATGATCGGCATGCTGCATTGCAGCTGCATTTTTAAGAATGCTGTGCCGGCTTGTCAACAAAAATGCACCGCCGCAACTCCCCATCACCCATGACATTTGCTAGATCATCCGCATCTTTAAGGCCAGTGTCCTTTAAGATGCGTCTCAAGAAAGTCATGGGCTGTCCACCATGCTTATTCACTCCATGAGGCTGCCAAAGTACAAGATTATGCACTGGCTGGTCCTCACGGCGAAAGCAATGTCCTGCAAAGCGGAGGCGATTTTGTTCTAGTGTCAAGCTTGGGGGAACCAATGAGACACCTCCAATGTTATATATTGTCTGGTTGGAGATGTGTACATTGTACTTGACACAATGAACCCGGCGTAGCATTCTCGTGAATGTGCCATCCAGAGATTTGGTGTCCTCAGCAGTTAGAGCCCAGCATGGACTCCCGTAGAGGAGTACTGGAACTACTGCTGCTCTAAATAATCGGACCTTAAGTTTCCGATTAATTCTCGGTGACTTCCAAATCCTGGAAAGCCTATTCAAGGCTGCCCATGCCTTTCCCTTACGTATTCGAAGGTCCTCACCTGACTTCCGGATCCATGATCCCAGGTAACAGAAGTCGTCCACATGCTCAAGCATACCATCCTTTGAGCTTATGCTCATCCGATCAGAGACTTGCTGAGGACTTTAAAAGTTAACTGTCAGAATTTTGGTCTTTCTGGAGTTAATAAAAAGACCAACACTAGAAGCAGCATGTTCTAATGAGCTGAGGAGCCGTTGGGCTCCCTCTAATGATTCTGATAGTACTCCTAAGTCATCAGAAAAGTCTAGATCAGTTAGGTACTTGGCAGGATTTCCTCGACTTCTGGAGCCAGTAGGTGGAGTTATCATCACCCCATCATCATTATAATGATCTAAGGACATGCGTAGAACATAGTCAACCACAATAATGAACAAGAATGGTGCAAGTGTGTCTCCTTGGAGGACGCCCCATAACACTTCAAATGGTTCTGTGTCACCGTCAACAGTAGACACAAATGTTGTCGAACCATCGTATACTGATCTGATTGCTGCAATAATTTCATCAGGAATCCCATATAATGAAAGTATGCTGAACATACGTGAGCGAGAGACTGAATCAAAGGCCTTGAAGAAGTCAACAAAGATAACAGCCAGATGCCTGTCTTTCTTTTTTGATAACTCTTCAATTATCCTTCTAAGTGCCAAAATGGGCTCCATGGTCCCACGACCTTTACGGAACCCATTCTGATTTCCACGGAGCAGTCTCTCAATGGGATCCCTGATGCGATTTAATAGAATCCTATTGTATAGCTTTGCAGCAATCGAGATCAATGAGATTCCCCGAAAAGAACCATAGAGTGTTAGGTTGCCCTTCTTGGGAACTGTCACCAACTTATTTGTTTTCATTTCTTGTGGGACTCTTGTTGTTCGGTACATGTCTACTATGATGGGATAGATGAGCTTTAAACACTCAGGTATTTTAAAGACCTCAGGGGGAACACCATCTACTCCACTGGCACGATTGGTCTTAATGCTCTTTGCAGCAGCCTTCACTTCTGCAAAGGAGATATCGCCAATGGGAATATCTGGGAGTACAGACTCAGACACTTTTACATCTATAAAGTTATCAGGCAATACCCTGTCATTATTGATGAGCTTTTCAAAGTGGGCTTTCCAACCATTGAGGCGATCGGCGACACCTGCGAGCTAAGCTGTACCAAGGCATCTGGCGTCTCTATTTTAGACGATTACCCTCACTCCTCACACAATTTTACCTCTCGGACTTTGTTGTCCCTTCCTCTCTCGCCAGTCCCTTGGGACTCATCCCCCTCTATGCTCGCTCCCTACACTTGAATCTCGCACGTCTTTTACTTCCTCATACCCTAATGCATCCTCCCCATACTCCTCCCATACTCAACCCGTTTTCGCTGCCACTCTCCTCACACTCTTATCGGGTCCCACGCATGTGTGCACCATGTCAGTGAGATCCATCATTGTCCCGTCCTCCTGTTTCAGTCAATTAGTCCCCAGTCCCAGTAGCTAGTTGGAAAAGGTTATATTCGACTATGATAGGTCTGTAATGAATATATTGGATATGTATATTGATTATTTTACGTACGTACATACTAATTGCACTTAATTAAATTGCACTTAGGAGTTTGTACTGGTGTGTCCAATGTCCATATGGTGCCTTCCAGGCACGATGACATCCCCTGTCTTACAGGATTAATAAAGGCAAGGAAGGGTCTTTCACCACGTGGATATATAAAAAATGAAGTTAATTATTTACCGTATGGCCATTTCACCCTACCGGGCGTCTTCAGCGGTATATTCAAATAAAATAACGTTAAAATGTAATTAAATTTAAAATTAGTTCTCAATTTAAAAGTTTAGGGTACCTACCAAGCAGCATTTACAGTAAATAACGGGAAATTTACATTGAAATATTAGGGGCCTAATTAAAACAGTTAAACATTATGAGTACCGGTAGCGCAGTTGCGTAGTTGTGGTGGGGCTACGACGCTACTGCCTAAGCACTGACTGCCGGTCAGCAGGCTGCATACGTGTACCGTGTGTACGGTATGTTGCACCTTTACAGTAGATGCTAAAAATAACTAAGTAAACATAATTTATACAGTAGGTAGTTAATTGCGGGTGAGTGAGTGGCTTGAGGAACTTGATAATAGTGGGTTAATTTGCACCAAATAGTTAAACATTAGAAAATTTAATAATATATGTGTTATTTTGCACCAAACATTATTATTATATTTTGCACCA
>JAUCBJ010006546.1:0-27578 GCA_032718475.1 Nemertoderma westbladi | reverse complement strand
GTCTATGCCTCAGTGAGTCATAGTCTATGCCTCAGTGAGGCATAGTCTGTGTCAGGTCTTAAATGAGAGTCTTACAAATTCGAACGTCAACGAACAAATTCGACAGGTTACTGTTCCACCTTGGTGTAGTGGTTGCATTGAATTCACATCTCCGTATGTCATGGGTTCGATCCCTGCATGAACCAGGGCAGTTTTCGTTCGGTCAGCAATAGGCCTAACGTTGCAAAATGCAGTATTATTGCCTAGTAACCAATTCATGGCTACCATATGGTTTTCACTTTGAGACATTTCGCCCTCTAGCGGCAGACTGGGGAACTTCAGACTACTCTGTACTCCTGCAAAAAATATAGCCCATATTGTAATAGATACCGATTGGGGGTCAAAATTAAGTAATAATATATCTAAATAAGTCTCAAACATCTTGCCTCATGGCTCGCCCCTTAGAACTCTTAAGCAATATAACTTCATAGTTTTGCGGATTGTAAATAACAAAGCTAGAGAAGATGTTAATTTTCAAATAATACGCCCTCTAGCGGCAGACAGGGGAACTTCAGACAACTCTGTGACTCCGCAAAAGATATGGCCTAAGCCGTAGTAGATGCCGATTGGGGGGTCAAAATTAAGTAATAATATATCTAAATAAGCCTCAAACATCTTGCCTCATGGCTCGCCCCTTAGAACTCTTAAGCAATATAACTTCATAGTTTTGCGGAATGTAAATAACAAAGCTAGAGAAGATGTTAATTTTCAAATAATACGCCCTCTAGCGGCAGACAGGGGAACTTCAGACTACTCTATGTCTCCGCAAAAGATATGGCCTATGCCGTAGTAGATGCCTACCGAGTTTAAACCTATTCGGAATGAAAATAACAAAGTTAGAGAAGATGTTAATTTTCAGATCATACGCCCTCTAGCGGCAGACTATGGAACTGCAGACGGCTGGATATAGGCAAGAGTAATTAGTAATCAGAGGTGTCACGAGAGGGGGGCGGGGCGCTTGGATACAACTATTATTAATAAGCTGTTGCTTGGTTAAAGCTAATTGGGGGTCAAAGGTCAACGATAAAGCTATCTGCATATAGATAAGAGTAATTAGTTACCAGTAAGGGAGCTGTATACCCTATGGCTAAGTATAACGAGTTGAAAGTCAATGAGGTCATTTAGAAACCAATATATAAAACTAATTATTGGTAAATCTAAAATTAAATACAAATAATTAATTAAAATTAAATACAAATAATTAATTAAAATTAAATACAAATAAATAAGTATTAATGAATAAAAGAGCCGCGGTGTCACTTATGACACCCTCTTGGTCCTCTAGGTGACAGTTAGACAACACTTATGACCCATTGTGTGTCAGGGCGCTAATCAGTCTGATTAATTAGGATAATCAATTAAACCCTAATTAGGAGTCGTAAGACACCTATTAGGGTTTAATTGTACTAATTAATTGATGACACCTGTTAATTAGGGTCTAATTAGTTTAATTGGGAGGTGTCACCCACAGTCTGGCGCCAATGACACCCAATGACACCCTATGGGTGATAATAGGGTGTCATATTACACACAATGGGTGTCAGTGAGGTCTAACTGTCACCGAGAGGAGGAAGCCTATACTACTTGCGTTGTTGCCTTGTGTATACTTCTTATATATGAGTATTTGAAATATAGGCCTACGATTATTATTATTAGTATAACCATCATGAATTCATGGATGTAATTATTGTCAATGTCATCTGCAACATGGCAAAAAATTTATACCTGAATTTCAAAATACAGTTACCGGTACGAGAATGTTGGGCTAGTGTGCCAATTTCCTGAATAACAATTGTTACTGCTCATGAAGTATGGATCAGGGCATAGATCACCTTCAAGGTATAAATGTATTGTATGGGTAATTTACTTTGGTGCAACCCGAATCGAATTGATCAACATCCTGCTGGTTTGGCTAGGCACACTTGCATTCCAATCAGAAATTATCACTTGTCTATTCTAAGTTAATAAGAATTTAAAGTGTGGTCGGGAATAATTAATTAGAAGTTTTTCATAGTGTATGGTTTTGTTGTGTTGTTCATTTGATTCCCAGTAAATTGACTGCAAGGTTAGGTATAATAATGTGACACATGAATTCTTTGAATTTTACTTCAGTACTCGTAGTGTACAAATCTTTTTAAACTGTACTATGTATAATGCAAAACTATCTATCTTTTGACCCATTTGATATACAAATGACTACATAAGATAGATATAATGGCTGAGATGACAGCAGTAAATTCAGTTACATCACCAAAGAAGAAAACGCTGTCACCATTGTGAGTTAAATCAGAATTAACTTACATTAATTAATTGGTCTCATGTACTCACAAAGAAGCTGACACATGGATATTATTACATGCTCGGCCTGCAGCCATAGAGGGATACAAATCTCTACTCATTCAAGCAAACGACAAAGATATATTAGATATCGATGCATCTCTTATGCCCTCCCTTTCAGCATTAGGGCTCGAAAATCTGTGGGATGCGTTTGGCAATGGAGGAGAATTGAATTGAGATGGATTCGTTGGGAGTCCGGACAATTGCGACCCCGACAATTGCGACCCGGACAATTGCGACCCATGTTTTTAAATAAAAATTATGGGTCGCAATTGTCTGGGTCGCAATTGTCCTGGTTGCAATTGTCCGGGTCGCAATTGTCCGGGTCGCTATTGTCCGGGTCGCAATTGTCAATGATATACAGTGATACAATGATATTTATAAATGATATACATTACATCTTTATATCTGGATCCGGACAATTGCGACCCAGACAATTGCGACCCGGTCAATTGCGACCCGGACAATTGCGACCCGGACAATTGTGACCCGGTCAATTGCGACCCATCAATTTTTCCCAAAATCATGGGTCGCAATTGTCCATGCAGAGTTCCATGCAAAGGGTAAATACAGTATCGTAGACATAGAATATATGTGGTGAAGTATCAGTTGCCTTTAATAATCTAAGTCAGTGCCAGTCGAAGAATGGGGACTATGATCTACAGTTCAAATTACATACAGAAATTTGTGGTCTTGATGTATGACAGATCTAGTCCAGATACACCAGTAAATATGTTGAGGCTTGCTCTCTTTGCTGCACGAAAACATAGATCATATGACACATGGAACCATGTGAAGCGAGTTGCATATCAAGCTGGTCACATTTGGGGCTAGGCAATAGTCAGCCAGAAATGAAGACAAAGATGATTCCTAGAAGGTATTTTGGACTACCCTACGTCCCATTGCAAAAAGTTGCCGCAATTAATTAAATGTGGATCTTAAAGCATTATGTGTTGGATGATTCAAATGCTACTCTTTAGGACTGAGTTTTCTGATGTAGGGCTACTGTCCAGTGGTCTACTGACTGATCAGGGGGCTGCTGTCCGGGTGCTACTGACCAGGGGCTACTGTCCAGGAGAATACTGCCCAGGGGCTACTGGTGGGAAATTGTCCGGCCGGGGCTACTGTCCAGGGTGCTACTGTCCGGGCGGGGGCTACTGTCCGGGGTGCTACAGTACGGACGGGGGCTACTATCTGGGTGGGGGGCTACTGTCCAGGGGCTACTGTCCGTGCGTGGAGGCTACTGTCTGGGGTGCTATTGTCTGGGGGGCTACTGTCCAGGGGCTACTGTTCAGGTGCTACTGTCCAGGGGCTACTGTCCGGGGGGCTAATGTCCAGGGGCTAATGTCCGGGGGGGGGGGGGGGGCTACACTCCTAACACTCATACACAGTCCCTCTGTTCTCTTAGTAGTTGGATGGTAATTGGTAGTGTTAAATTCATGTGGCATCAAATGATAAATGAGTTTGAAAAATAGAACATATATTTATTGTAAATACAGTAACAATCCATACAATCAGACAGCTGACTGCAGAATAAAATGACACAATTAATAATAATAACTGTTTTCCTCGATTTGAATCTCCCGCCAAACGGTTGCAAGCTATTTTAACATAATTCCCCCTCTAAGTTAAAAAGAGTTATTTACTTAATTGTAAACTACATAAAATCGAAACATACAAACAAGTTGTAAAAGCGATGTACTAAATCGCCCAATGAACATATTGTTAAAAAAAAACAAATATCTTCCTCGAACCTACAGACTAAAGTATTTATCAGTTTATCAGAAATATGGTAAATCATCGCAACAAAACATATATAATGTTAGTACTAAATATAAGGTTACAAAAAAACCCAACACTGATATCTAGATAATTCGAGCAATTATATTATTATTATATTTATTATTATATTATATTATTTATTATGGAGAGGTCTATTTATAGAGTGGCAACAAAGTCATCTCTTGTCACTTTTCTAGGATGTTCTTTGGTTAAAACATCTGCCAGCAGATGAGCAGATTTAAGAAGGGAAATATGCCACTGAGAAAGAGCAAGACCTTCCTTTATGTAGGCGAAGTCTATCAGTAAGCGCTTTTCCGCTGGAGAACACTTTGCTCCATTAATACTGTCATACATTTTAAAGATTGGCTGTCTGTAACGATCTCGATGTTTGGTTTGTGTCCAGATAAAAAGTCAATTATATTGCAAATATGGAATGCCATATCCAATGCCTCTACTAACACAATTATCTCAGCTCCTAAAGCACTCCGAGCGACTCTCCTCCACTATACTCTCTCCAAAATACAAGATTGTTTGACCAACCCACCCCAACTGGGAAGGTTAAACGAGGCATCACGCAGACCCTCGAGTCTACTGTCTTCAATGTTTGCCCACATTAGTTTTCCAATGATCTTTCTGATGGTATTTCGTTGATGTATATTTTCTTCAAGTAACTCATCTATATGATCTACATAGTTTATCTGTTACATTTCAACTACACACACCACAATCTGTTACGTGAATATCAATACCTAGAAATGTGTTCCCATCGCTCTATCTGGCAAGAATTGTCTTTCAATAATCTTAGAACTTTGTCTAGCTTTAGGAACCATTTACGTGAAGCATCACAAAGCCCATATACACAATTATTTAATTTCCACACGAAAATCCACTCTTCTCTTCTAAGGTCTATCTATAGGAGGCTTAATATATACAACACGATCAAGAGTCTCTCCCTGTAGAAACGTAGTTTTCACATCTAAAATCATAGCACTACAATTATTCATTACAGCCAAACACAATAGTAGTCTAATAGAGGATTTTGAACAAGTCGGAGAATATGATATGAATTCAGTATTGTCTTCAAACCCACGAGCAACCAGTTGCGCCTTAGAAATTTGACAATCTTTGTCTTTAAAGGTTAAATTCCATTTAGTTGATACAACCTACATTCCAACATCATATGGAACTTCTTTGAATACATTGTGGATTAACCATTGCTCATATTCCCTTTCTTTAGCCTTTTGAAAAATATCGTCAACAGCTGGCATTGGTAAATCGGATGCTGGATAACTATAGTTATTGAAAAGATCCTTTATACAAAAAGTTTAATTTGCAAGACTTGCCCTTTCCAAGACATCTCTGCTATTCTCAACTTCATTTTCTTTCCGCATCTTACGAATCCTACTTCTAAGTGGATATTCTTTAAGAATTACTTTAGTAGATGAACTGTTTGTTTGGTCATTATCAACATTTGATGTAAATGTGTATTGTAATTTATCATTCTCTATAATTTCATTATCACTCTCTGCTAGTACAATATCAACTGCAGGAGACTTATCTTTTCTCTGAATATTTGAAGTTTCAGAGTCATTGTTAACAATGACATTTTGAGGAGTAGTCTGTTCATCAATGACTGGCCTGATGAAGTTCCTATGGCATCTTGTATAAATACCACCACGCTTTATAAGAAACTCGAATCCACACACACTGACAATAACTCCAAGGCCTCTCCATTGTTTAGTTCGATTATTGTAATAATATACAGTATCACCAATGTTACATTTGGAAGACGAATTTTGTATATTATGAGTCAAGGCTCTTCTGATCTTAGAACAACAGTCGACACTGGCATATTCCTTCCTGATTGAATTCAAATTTTCTAAGTGTTATTCGACAACTGTGGAGGAACTGCAACGTTGGTCTAATCCAGATAATCTATCAGTTAATATCAAATTTATGTTGGAATCCTTTCCAAATACAATGTGATAAGGCAAATAGCCATCACCATTTGGCCACAAATTTTTTGCGAATTTTATCAGTTGAAAGACTTTTAAGTCATTATATGATGGGTGGTCAAGTTTAATCTTTTCATAAATATGTTTGAATATTTCATTGTGCTGTTCAATCATGCCATTAGAGAATGGACAATACGGAACACTGACTTGATTGTCTGCATTTAATTTTACACACATTTCAGGAAACAGATCACTGAAAAATTATCCGCCATTGTCTGCAAGTGTTTGTCTAGGTTGGCCAAATATTGAATCCCACTGAGCCATGAAACTCTCCTGAATTGTGGTTGTTTCCTTGTTTTTATTGGATATGCAATACTATATCAGCTAAACATATCTATAATAAGTAAAGCTAATCTTGAAGAAGTAGGTATTTGGAACAGATCCAATGCAACAATCTCATTAAAATTCAAGGCCAGAGGTTCAGAAACAATAGGTCTTGATGGAGCTCGAGAAACTAAGCTGCAAGGTACACACTTATGAACTACCTTATCAATTAATTTCATATCATAGGTGATACCAGACTATGTAAATTAATTTAGTGAGTGTGGAGAAACCAGCATGTCCAAATTGTTTGTGAAATTTTTCAACATCTTTGTAATCAAGTTTTTTGGCATTACTGAACAGTGATTCTTCTGTCACTGTTTTTTTTTCGGAAATATAACTAAGTGACCTCCATGAGTTTGTAATCCAAGACTATTACCATTAATAGTTATACGATTTTCAATGATCTCCACGAGGATCCTATAGCTATAAGAAGTGTTTCCTATTTGTATAGGATTAACAACACTAAATAATGCTGCCTTTTTTTCTCCACCACCAAATCAGAAAATGGTATTACTGGTCATTTTATCCATTTCAAATGAGTGTTTTTGTAAATCCAATATAACTATCAAACCATTGCTCCCCACTCACAGTACAACCAGTGTCAATAATTATGAAGGGTGCTGATGGTTCAATAACATAGCAAGTCTGAATGAAAACATCATCATCCAGCTTCATACTGAGCTTATGTGGGCATTCACTCTCTGTACACATTACTGAATCGCAGTAATAACAACGTGAGGCTTTGTTTTTATCAGGGCATATATCTACAAAATGAAATACTGAAATACAAATCGTACAACTTGGCCTATATTGTCTGGACAATTGTCTTTCCAGTGCATTGTGGAGCCACAACCATGACAGGGATTTGCTACTTTATTTCCTGGAGCAACTGGCAAACGGTGATTACTAAGATATCTCCAATATATTCTCACTTTGACTGCGATTTGGGTTTTTTCAGATTCTTAAACTTTATAAGAGTTGCAAATGCTGATTCCTCTTTTCTAGAAACAATTTATCGAGCACTGCCAACAGTGTTTCCATTCCTGTATCACATTCCAAATCATCTAAAGTAATATCGAGCGCTCTCTTCTTGGCTTTACCCTTTAGATGTCATACAACAGCCAATTCTGTCAATGCTTTTCAATGCTTTCATTTTCAATATTTTCATTCAATGCTTTCTTTCGTTTTCCAAGATCGGATAATCGTGACCATAGATCTATTTCTTTGCGCCAAAATTCATAATTGTTAACTGATGCATCAAATTCTGGAGGTTTCTTATAAGATGATGCATAAACATAGGCATTGCTGCTACTTTGGTCTCCCCCAGGCTCCTGATCCTCCAGATACAGCCTATAGCCAAAGTTTCATCCATTTTAACAGTACAATTATATATGTAGGGTAGGTGTAGGTAGGCCCAATATGTAGGCAATTCGGTAAATATACAATATAGGATAGTTGTTAGGCCTATGCTGTTGGTCAGTATCACTATCGGTAGATAGGCCACATTTATAACGGTTCTTTGATAACCTGCTCTGCTACCATGTTAAATTCATGTCGCATCAAATAATAAATGAGTTTGAAACATAGAACATATATTTATTGTATATACAGAAATACTGTAGCAGTTATATTAGTAATACACTAATAGACAATAGTGTAGTGTAGACTAAACTGTAGGCCACCACAGACAAATCACCAAACACCACCATCACCGAAAGTGGAAGGGGTCGCCCCAACAGATCACGAGTGTCGAATCCAGTAACAAGTCCAGCAATCCATACAGTCAGACCAGTTGACTGCAGAATAACACAGCGCAACATAAATAATCAATTAATAATAATAACTCTTTTCCTCGATTTGAATCTCCCGCCAAACGGTTGCAAGCTATTCTAACAGGTACGTCTTTTACATGCTTGAACTTGCAACAGTGCTAACCTGCAAGCTTGATTTAAGAAGCACTGCAAGAATATTTTTATATAATTTTTAGGTATTTTGACCAGAAGATATTTTGTATGGTTTTAAAGTTAATAGGGTGTATAATGCTATAAATATGACTGAGTAGAGACAAAATTTAGATATTAACATACTTAGCTGCTTTCGTAGAATTTGTATTATTGTGTAATTGTATTCTATCCCCTCAATGCTAATCTAATCCCTTGGCTCTAGCGATTTTATTGGAATCGCCCTTCCCCGTTTCTAAAGCATCCTCTCTTATTATAAATTCTCAAGGTAAAATTCATCATTTATTTTGGTTGGCTTCCGAGTATCCTCACCTATTCTACATTCTCAAGGTAAACTTCATCATTAATTTTTGTTGTATTCGCCAGATGCAATTCCGAGGATTAAGTTGGATTTCACGTTTGGATAATTTTTTTATCAAACTGATGTTTCCAAGCTGAAATCGTACAATCCTACTCAAGCATATCTATAGTATGTCCATAAAGCCTTGTAAACCACCTGGATATTACAAACACAAACCTGATCTCTTGGAGATGCTTCATAAAATAAGCTAATCGCCAAATATTTACAAAACGTCTGGGTTGAAATCAGGATTGCAGCGAAGTACCGGGTCGCACATGTTATCTAATTCATTAAGCTCATTCGAAAGAAAGATAATTTGATTAAAAATATTTTGCATACAAAATGTATGGACTCTAAACAAATTTATAATTGTTTTATTACAAGTAATTCTTGAAATGAATATATTTTAAATAATGGTAATTTCAATATAAAAAATAAGCCGGCACATTTAGATAGAGCTTAAAGTTAATTGTTAATTACATAGCGTGCGCGCTTAACATGTATATTTTCGCATCATTAGAATAAAATCATTCCTATCTTACCATTACATTTTCACCTGCTCATGCTCAACCTTACACATCTGAGTGATCTATAGGTTAGTATCAATTACTAATGGCTATTTGATTTAGATTTGTATTTCTCAGCAGCCCTTTGTTCTGAATCTTTATCAGGGATATACTACACCCCGGTGTTGCATTCCCAATATGTGCCCTGTGTTTGCCAACCTCAATCAATTGACAGTAAATCTTGCGTGATGTAATCGATCAGAGGCACAGTATGTAAAGCATTATTCAAAATTGAATTACAATAAATAACAGTGATTATTAGTACAATATATGATATTGTCTATCAAATGGGGAAGTTCCCAAAATGGGGAATGCAAACTCCCCTTGAATGTCTACCCAATGCTACTTATTCTAGAAGAAATATTGTGTAAACGTTAAATTGTGTGGCGGTGCACTTCTCTTGTTTAAACTACAGTAATAAGTATATAAAGTATATTTAATACAGAATTGCGTTTTTCAACATGTTTTGATGTATGTTTATTCATTGTTTAATATGTGGTCAACGTTGCCTACACCTAAACCTACGCCTACACCATCATGAACCGGTAAGCCCGTAGGCCTATACATCTGACTGTTGATTATTAAACTGTTGATTTTCAATTAAATTGGATTTTCTACAATAATCCTAACTCCCGTTTATTGTTATCATTATTTATATAGCGCCTTCACAATGTTAAAGTTTCAGTACAGTACATCAAGCAAGGCACTAAGAATATATAACTCGACTACAAAAAAGTAAAGTAAAAGTAAATTAAAAGTAAACAGCAAGGTGAGACTGGGACATACGTGCTGGCCCTGGTGCTTTTTATATCCCCCCAAAACGTATGATAGGAGCAGGAGGCCAAATGTCATTAGAATATCAAGGACCGTTTACCGTTAGTTTGAATCCAAACCTGTTGCCTTGAGAAATATTAAGCATAAAGGTATTTTCGATAAAAAAATATTTTTTTTACTTAATTCGATCTAATCTCACCATATAGTAGGCCTAACTATACTCCTACATGTACTGTGGAAGCAGGACAATTGTCCTACATCCATTTACTGGATTTTTCGCTATTTTTTTGTCCAATTCATAAACCCCAAATATTTCCGTGAAAGTTAAGATAACTCTTCTACCAAGATCAGCATAAATTTAATTCATCCCTAGAAAAACTTAATCTAAATAATATATGCAATATTAATTTTCGATTACAACTTACACTGTAGTTTGTTTGTGTTATCTGTGGAAATTTCGATAATAAAAAAACTTAAACTTTATCTTGGGCCTGATCAAATAACACTAAAAAAAATCGAAGTAATATAATAAGCTATAAGTAATAAATAATAAATAAAAGTAATTGTGTAGAATAGCCACACGTCATGTGGTTGTACGGTATATGGTAGGCCTACTACAGTATTGTTATACTGCAAGTCTATAGGGGAGGGGGTATTTTAGGTGGGACTGATTCACTTGGGGCTGCTGGTCAATAAAACAAGTATATTGCTGAACTGCATGCTGATTTCCTATATTCATCATTATTTTACTTTTTACCAGGTGTTACACCCTGTTCTCCGTATTAATTGTTATATCCGGCTACAGTGGTAAATATCTTTTTTCTAATAACCATTCTTACTATTTTTAGTTAAGCAGGTGCGAATTACGAGTAGAGTAGTAGGCCTTAACTACCCATTGTGCAACCGCATCCAGTCTGATGTGATTTATTCTTTGCAGTATCTAAATTAATGGGAACATCTACCACAATGAAACCACCAAACGTAGTATTTCGCTCATCTGAATAAATAATTTATCCGCGCTATATTAATTAATAGTTAATATAAAAAAAACTAACTCTGATTAAATACACATATTATAGAATGGATGAATTAATTTGGATTGTTAAAATGAGTTGAAATGCCTTTCCGATAATTACACTTCATTTCATGATATAAATGATAAACTGTACCCTGATGCCAAAATTGTCTTCTTTTTTTATAACATAATGTGAACTGATAGTTCTGTTCCAAATCCATGGGTAAATGATATGGAATTAAATAGATATTGCAACTGAATCACTCACTTCTTGGATTTACAGAGATAATTGCCCAGTTCAAAATTTTAGTGTTGTTTGTTTATTAAGAGGTAAAGTAAGTAATTTTGTTATGTTAATTATTAAAATCCTTGTAAATAAACGTGCCCATCTAATACACAGATGGGCTAATAGAACATAATATAGTCGATATGGTTTAGCGAAAGTAGTTTGGGAAGTTAAAAGATTTTCTGAAAAGTCAGAATGACCAATGATGGTGATGCAACAGCATTACAACATACTGAGAGGAACAAAGTCATAGAAGTCATCATGACAAAGGCCCAGTAGTGGGGCATCCTACACTGGTACTAAAAGTTGCTAGATTGATGGAGATTTGTTCCTTTCTTGGTTGAGAGACTTTCTATTATGGGGTAGTTTGTCTATATCCATTCGCATCTATAGTGGCATTGAATGCCATTGAATTGTGCATTACACTTTGATGCTTCCCAATAAATTCAACACACCTAGAGTAGAGGCTAGCCCTTAATGTCATGAGTGACAATAAGAAACATAACGCAAAGGCAAGTTGGATTCCTAAACCACAATTTCCAACAGCCCTCAATGATGCTTTAGTTCGCCTAGGCATGAAAACAGAAAATAACCTCAAAGCAGTCGTCAAGGCAACTGCACCATTCACCATTGTACCATTCAATGCAATGGCTGTCAAGAAACACATTCCACCTCAACTGTCACCTCAACTGGTAGTTAGAAAGAATGCTGTTATAAAGTCATCTTTGAAGACCATTCAACCACATAAAGGGGGGTGAAAAAGAACACTGTTACAAATCCATCCCCATGAAATCGTTCCACCATAGATTACAGCTAGACAGTGCACTGTTTTGGAAGGATTTTCCTACTCAATCAACCAATGAAGTACATTAGCATTGCCCAACAGATCCAACATTGGAGGCTGCTGAGAGAAGTCAAATAAATATGTTAGATATTATGTTTGATTATATTATTTATATTTATTGTTATTATTATTATTTATATTATTATATTATATTATGCTATGATGAATATGTTGCTGTGGTATATGAAAACAAATGGTGGATACAAACTGTTGTGGACATTATAAGTAATGAAAGTGAGGTGTTCTTTAATGTGATTATGAATTCCCAGAGATCAAGGATGATGGCTCCCATTGATGGAGATATATGTAAATTGGTTAATTTGCCAACACCAACGAACGAACAGCAGCTGGATCATACTAGTGTATGAATCAAATGAACAGTGTTATATCAATTTCAATTACCAATAACAGTGATATTTATAGGCAACTATAACTTACAATACGGCATGCATTAGTTTATAGCCAACTATGTAGTTTGTATCAGTTGGGGGTATCATATCTCAACATTGTAGCATGAGAAGTCATTTTCATTAGAATTCAAGAATTCATTAGAAATCAAGTTCATTAGGAATCAACATAAGATTTATTCACTGCTATGCTATATGCTAATAGCGCAGTCTCTGATTCTTTTGAAAAATTTTGCCACCTATTTTATTTAAGAAAATATCCAAAGGGTGTTGGGTCCTCTTGTTACATATGTTATAACTTACCCTAAAGTACCAAAATATATTTATTATGTTGTAAAACTTTAAGGTCAACTTCCCATAAACAAAAAGTTGTTTACTGGCGAGCTTTCTGCCTTGCTTCAACGATTTCTTCAGGTAAACAGAACAACAGAAAAATAGTTGAAATTAAACAATTTGATTATGTTGATTGTAATATAACATGCATCCACTAACTACTTTACAAATTTTTCCATATTTGTAGAAATTTGTTAATTATTAAATCCACCACTGCACAGACAACCCCAGTCTCTGCAATAGTCTGACCAGGATTTTTTGCGTTTTTGACTGCGATAACACTGGAGACACACCAGGGAGTGCACCAGAGCCAAGTTTATCTTGATTTGGACCAATGACACAGTGGATGAGTACAGCCCACCCTGCCCCTATCTAAAAAAAGGTAGAAGACTTTATGAGGGCATGAGCACTACTCATTACTCATGTCTCATACTACCAGTAGTGGCAACAAAGAATGGGCAGAACCTGCATTCCTAAGGAATATATAGGTTCCTCATATTTGCAGTTATTGATCAGGGTTTAGAATCATGTAAAGATGATTTCACATCTATAAGAATCTGATCGAATTGCCCTCACCACACCCCATGCACCACAACATCAGGCATCATCCTGTCTGGGGGTGCTTTGTAGACGAAATTTATCATTGTTCATTTGCTGATGGTGCAGCTTAATCTGAACACTTAGAGAGCAGTTCTGAGAGAAGGTCACAGTTGCCATTACTAAGTATGCTGGGGTATCCAGCATTGGGGTAATAGAGACAGTGTATAACAATGAAATGATGTACCACAAACAGATGCATGTGGCAGGCAACTATAGAGTTGTCCAACCAAACCTAAAACGTACCTTATCCTGGAAGGCAGTTTGTTGTAGGAACATTCCATGTTTCTCATTATGTATGGCAGTAACCCACTCTGAAGTGCCTTTCTCATTTGCTAAAGATTGGTGATATTATACATTCTCATCAAGAAGAGCGACAACTGAGGTGCATTTCTCCTGCAGTCTGATCTTTGCTTCTAAATCAAACTCCTTTAGTAGGACCTTCTGAATTTCCTACAGAGAATTGCTTGAAGCAATTAAAGCTGGAAGAGGCTCATTCTATTTCTTCAAATTATCATAACAATAACAAATGTTATAGTCAGGTGGTTGAAAGAGAGCTAGGCCACCCACACATACTGGGTCATAAGCTTCTCCAGGGGGATACTACCATGACCTACTATAACCTATATAACCTATATATATATATATAGGTCTTGATACTACTACTATTATAATCAGCCTGGTGCATTTAAGCTGCACATTAAGATGATATGCTGGCTTAACAAAAATATGTTTGCCACCACCACCACCCAAATGACATACCCCAATGCAGCATGCATTAAGAATGATATGCCGGCTTTTCAACAAATTGCACTGCCACAACTTTAACAAGACCTTCGCAAGATTATCCGCATCTCCAAGGCCAGTGTCCTATAAGAGGCAACTCAGGAAAGTCATGGGCTGTCCACCATGCTTATTTTCTCGATGTGGCTGCCAAAGCACAAGATTATGCACAGGCTAGTCCTCGCAGATAAAGCAATGTCCTTCAAAGCAAAGGCAGCTTTGGACAAGTGTCAACCAATGAGACTTCTCGAATGTAATGTGCGTTGTACTTGACACAGTGAACCCGACGTAGAAGTCTTGTGAATGTGACATCAAGACATGTAGATTTCTTGTGTATGTGACATCTCAACAGTTAGAGCCCAGCATTGACTCCCATAAAGGAGTACACACTGCTGCTCTAAATAATCAGACCTCAAGTTTTGACCGTGTTCTGTGTGACATCCAAATCCTGGAAAGCCCAATCAATGCTGCCCATATGCCTTTCCCTTATGTATTCAAAGGATGGGGGGTACCTATACCTGCCTGTGTTTGCAGATATCAACTTGTTTGTTGCAAATTCAGCTGATAATTCCACAAAACCAGGACTTGTTAATTTGTTGTAAATCTACAATGATTTAATTATAGGCTGGTTGTGAGGCGTTGGGAGCGAATTCATCCTAAGTTAGTAGCCCCGTCAAAAATAATACCCGAACTTCTACAATCTCTTGATAGTCTCCTTGGAAACAATAAAGAAACCAAGCACCAGTGACCAATGGTGATTTTTACACCTGTGCCTTTGAATAAATCCATAGTATTATACTGTGGGTTTGTCCTTGACGATCAGGAATGATCAAGGAAAGCTCTACTACAGGACTGGCAAGCATTTTTCCCTAATACCGCTTTCGGGGGCCATTGCGTTATACTTCATAAACAGTCGATATATGACCATTACACCGCGGTTCAGGATCTATCTAGAGTAAAATTTTACAGTGAAAACGAATATATTATTTATTTTTATCCATTATTGATTTTAAGACCTTGAATTTTAATATTAATGAGTGAAGCAACAATTTGAGTATCACTTATGAATTTACATTGTTTAATTTCAATTTCTAATTTTACGTTAATAATTATGACACAAACTGAAAAATTACCCCTATGGGCGCCTGAAACAAGCTCTATCACCAATGAATCATTGACAACCAAAATAACAGTTTGTTGCTATGGTAATCGAGTACATCAACGTATAAAAAGAGCACTTTGTTTACTTTTGATCACCTTATGTCTACAAGTTATTGTATGTTTCTTTGATATGGTATAATTAACATATTTATTTGAAAAGTAATATGTGGGACCAGTATGAATGTGATAAAAATTGAAATATAACAGTCTCTAAAGGTGCAGAAATTATCCTACTATAAAATAGTCCTAGAAATGTTAATGTTCCTGTAATTCGAGCCAGTTAGGTATGATCCCCAGTACGGAGTCTGTTCTCAGTTTAATGTGAATCCGTGGTTCTCTTCTGCAGGCCGTTTATAATCGTGTTAGCTAGAACACGACATGCGGCTATTGGTGGTCGTGGGATAATATAATAGTAGCTGGAAATGAGATTGATGATTTCAACAAGTTGCTTTAGAGAGCGAATTGTGAAATGCGGCACAAGGTCAATGAAGACTGTTGAAGCCAATGTCCACCACACCAACTCTTGGCAGAGCAGTTTTAAACCACCACGTGACAGAGTTCGAATAAAAGTACTGTCCGCTTGCACGTTCTCAAGTTCTGGTACAATACGTAACACGTTTGCTGTTTGACGTTGTCGAGTGCAATCGCTATGTCCATAAACTCCTGTGTCTTATTTAGGAGCGCAGATATATCCTTGTCGCCCCGCTTGACAATAGCAACAATTTCAGTCAACTGAGACCACCTGAACAGTTGGGAGTTGGGAGAGAGAGGTGGTTCCCTAAATGGGTCTCAGGGCGGACATACATATTGGAAAGAAAATGTTGTTTAAGGAAGACCTCTATCTTACCCATATAATTATCATCCATATGGAACACAAAGATAAGAATGTGGCTAATCCTTCTCTTTACAAAGATCTCCATATCAGTTCCATATGTGGGTACCTCAGTTCAGCAGTTAATTTTCGATCCAGTTTCTCGGATAATTCTGGAAAACCAGAAATTGAATCGATCTGATTCAGTAGGGTCAACTGTCACTCTTCAATGGGAGGAGTTTGGTGTTCGGGGATGGGATGAGTTGGGATACAGGAGAGAGGAATGCCTGGGAAGTGGAACGGGACGATGGATGGCTGCAACGATCCACCGGGAACTTTCTTATGTGGAACGGCAACGGGAAAATTCAGCCAATGCTGAATGCAGATAACTGCATCATTCCCGTATATGAAAGGTGCTCCGCCATCTCCAACTCGCTTAGGTAACGCCGCAATCCATTTACCACGCTCGGTTCCGGATGGAGGCAACTTCACAGTGCAAACCGGATTTCCTTTATAATTTCCGTCACAACCAACATATAGGGGGGGGGGGGGACTGGACGCAATAAACCAAACACACAACACTTATTCGTCATTATTACAGTACCAGTATAGCAATTAAGGAGTAAAGAAGAATCTCAAATATTATTAATTTATCCATAAAAACTAATAATTTGGAGTGGGAAATTCACTACAATTCTGCAAGTACAGTACAGGTCTAAATATGCATTACAGCAGTTGTACAGTAGGCCTACACTACATCAACCTACATATTAATATCAACAATAGACAGCCAGTACACATACAGATATTCAACTGTACAATGGCCCCTGCTAGCGGTATCGGGGAAATAGGCTTGCCAGTCCTATAGTAGAGCTGTCCTCGGGAATGGTCTAACGTCGTTTGGATAATAACCCTATCCAGATCCGATACTGCAGACAGGGTGCCAAAACTCCCCTAGGAAACCTGAAGTAATACGGCTGAAGAAATTGTTTTACTTTTACTTTACTACTTCATATATTATAAAAATAAATTTAAAATTATTATTAATAATAATTATTTATAATAATAAATTATTAATAATAATAAAAGCAAGGGCATGTTGATGTCGAATATGCTAACAACATGCATAGGTAAACCCTAAGAGTAATGGAATATCAAATAAAGGCAGTATTTTAGAAGAAAACTTCATCATACTGTACAAAGGTTGTAACACCATAACTATACAGACAGCCATTAGTGTTTCGTTCTGCCATTCGATAGGTCTGCTACCTTACACTATGCCACCAGCTACACTACACTATTAATGTACGTACATGGCCTTGGGGGGTGGGGGGATGATATTTAAGAATACATATCTATGCAGAGGTAAAATCCCATTGACTTCGCAAACATTCGACATTTTGAAGACATCAACTGAAGGGTAATTGGATTTTTATGGAAAGCGTTCAAATGCAAATTGATCAGGCAGAATGAAATATGATGCTTTGGAACCTATAGAGAATGTGTTACTAAAGTAAGTAGAAACGCTGCACTGCTGCAGGGTGTAATAATATTTATCCAACATTCGAAGTGAACACACTACCAGTACGATGTCAAGATCTACATCTTTTACCTTAACATACTGGTATGTCTTCAAATTATTTTATTTCTTCTAATTGCCATATCAAGTTACCTAACAGTAACGTAACAGGCATCTTTGTTGGGGATTAACTTAACGACCAATAGGAACTTCCATTTTGCATAACTTTTGTAGGAATTCCACATCTCGACCTTTTACGCCAATAGGAATGGTTTATGTTCCTGGAAGAATAAGCGCCTCCACCACCCTCACCTAAGTATAGTTTTAAAGTTGACTTGCAGCAGTGACATTTTCAGACAAAGTAGCTTTTTTCCTTTTAAGACGGCCACATTCGTTAGTTTTTGTAAATTTTAGAAGTACATAACATTGCTGAGTAGTGGTAATTTACCACGGATTAAATATTCCGGATACATAACCAATGCTGTGATAACATCAAAGAATACACATTTATATAAAGGGTTGGTATGCATACAATTATCTAACTATATTATAAATAATATTTAAATTTAACAAATTGTTATTGGGGGGAGGGGGTGCGATTTTCGACGCAATACAATTCGCCCATCTCCGAGGAAAATCGACGCATATAAGAACTGATTACTGCCAAAAATAAAACTGTATCCTGTTCTATTGACTTCATTTTATTGTTTTGGTTAGAATAATGTGCACCTGTAACCTGCTCCTTTCTCGTATTTTATATTTTAACATTGAGGCGAGATATTACATCGGGAATTTACGTCAACTCCCCCCCCCCCCCCCCCCTGCCTTCCCAAATTATAACAGTGAACCTTGGCAGCCCTCATGAAATGTGAGGGCAGAAGCTCCAGGGACGGCTGGCTTGAGCATGTGGATGACTTCTGCTACTTGGGATCATTCAGATCGTAAGGGGAAGGCTTGGACAACATTGAATAGGCTTTCCAGGATTTGGAAGACCCATAGAATACATCGGAATCTTAAGGTCCGATTATTTAGAGCAGCAGTAGTACCAGTACTACTATGGGAGTCTATGCTGGGCTCTAACTGCAGAGGATAACAAATCTCAGGATGGCACTTTCACAAGATTGCTATGCCTGGTTCATTGTGTCAAGTACAATCAACTCCAATCAGACTATATACAACATTGGAGGTGTTTCATTAGTTAGACCCTAGGTTGACACTTAAACGGAGCCGTAATATCGTGAAAGTCATTATGGAAAGGGAGTTGTGGCGGTGCAATTTTTTCGACAAGACGGCACAGCATTCTTAATATATGCAATATATATAATGCCGCTGCAATGCAGCATTCCGATCGTTGTAGTAGTAGTAGGGGATCGAGCTTTGCTTCGTACTAAGCTAAGCCCAAACAAAATTATAATAATATATGAAACCATGAGAGAGGGGGGGGGGGGGGGGGTAAACTTGGCGCAAATCCCATCTCGGCGAATTAAAAATTAATATCTCGTCTCAATGTTAAATTATCACTCAAGGGAATGGAGCAGAACAGTGGCACGTTATTCTAAACCAAATAAATTAACTGAAGTCAATAGAACCGGTGTTATTTTTGGGAGAAATCAGTTGTTATTTGCATTAATTGATAAGTATCCACTAAGGAAAGTTGACGACTTCCAGTACCTTGGGTCATGGATAGAGACTAGCAAAATAGACATTTAAGTTAGGATGCAAAGGCATGGGTATTGGGTAGCTCTAGCAAAAATGGATACCACTCTCCATGAACTTAGATTGAGATTCAGTGGGCATTCAGAAGTAAAGACGAGGTCATACCAGATCTAATTTTCTGGCCACCAACACAAGGAAAGCGTAACCGTGGACGTCTGGCTATAACATATATAGACCAAAAGGGATACTGTACTTGGGGGAAACAAAATTGTGACAACTCTGGAGAATCTGGAAGCATGGAAGGATCTCATATCCACTGTTCGACCTAGTATTTCTACTTGATATTTGTCAATATTATTTTCTTCCTTACATCATCATCATCCTACTAGTATACTAACAAAACAAATAATAACAAGCACATCACAGAGAAGCAGAATAACATATCGCATAAAAGGTAAGTCTGACTGCTTCACCAGACTTGCTTTTTAATTTTTAGGTTGCATTTCATAAGTCCTTGTTAATTTCATTATTTTCCTTAGAAGCGAATTTATTATACGTAAGTGTCTTGCACAGTGACAGAGACCTGGGCAAAGATTCAACAGTCAGGGATGATTGTACTTTGAACGGTAAATCTGTGCCACCAAACTAATATGGTCACTGAGCCGCTGCATCGACACACTACTGGAGACAACTTCCAAACAGATGCACCGCCACCCTTATTCAAACACCGACTTTCATTTTCGTCTATTTGCACAACACCAAAGAAGACAAGGAAGCAAAAAATCTTACCCCGCATTTCTCCCCGTAGTTGTTACATGTAATTGCAGATTCCTACTGGGATTTCCAAATGTAATAATGCATGACGTACGAATTTGTATTAGCTTTAATTACCAATATATTCTCATCAAGGCATCACTCTTTCCACCGTATCTTAGGAAACAACATTAAGACTTCTCTTTTCCAAATGACAGTGTACCTAATACGTCCTTTATCTAATCAAGAAGCGTTGGGGACTGGATCCGACGATGTAAGGCTAATCGTATTTTAACCCAAGATGAATTCTGTTCCATCAATAAAATTACATATGATTATTGTGCTAGTTCTATGTACCATTAATTTATTTTACATCAAGAATGTTTATATTTTTAACAATTCATACTCTAATGACTCTAACACCACTGGACGGATCTTTAAAAGGTTATGATGAAGGTTGTGTCTGAAAAATACGGAATATATTCATTTCAATAAGGTCACGAGGAAAAAACATCTGGATATACACTATATAGTCTTCCATCACATCATCATCTATATCACCATAAAACCAACACAATTAGTTGACTGATGCGGACTTCTGATTTTTTCCAGGGAGAGGAGTCTCTGGTGTCATGTGTTTCCATTTCACAGATAACTTTAATAAAGTACTGTAACAGTGTCTGTAAGGTATCTGAAATATCATTCACTCACGAATGAAATGCGAGGTCATATTTTAACATAATTTTTTCTAATTTGTAATTTTGTTGCTTTTCCTTCTCCTCCTGTAACTATTTATATTTGTTTGTTTGTAATGGAATAATTCTAAAAAGAACTTAGGAGAGAATAATTATTTGCATAATGTCTAGGTCCCGCACAGATATAGAATACAGTGATTAATGAATGTTTATGGGTATTTAATGCCCCAGAAGTACACGTTCGTGGGGCCTTTGATCAGCACGAGGCTCAGTGCCAACTTCGCGGCACTATTAATCCGCTAGGTGGTGTCAAATTGCTATTCTGCATCTTCGTACTTTACCAGTGCACAGTACAGCAGTACCGTATCGGTAGGCCTTTGCCATTACTTCGGAGTCTCTAGCGGATCCCCAATTCGATGTCATAACTTTTCAATTTCGTAAACGATAGACTTCATGAATATCTACAAGCAACCAAAATGTCAGCTCTGGAAAGTGAGGCCTTCCCGAGAAATTTAACAATTTCTTAACCCTATTAGTACCGCGCCATAAAATGTTGTACAAATACCGGGGGGGGGGGGGGGGGGGTCATATTGACCCCTCCTTCTAAAATCTACAAATATTAACGAAAACGTCTGATTTTTTGTTTGTACGTAGGTATCACTAGTCTGGATTCGACCGAAAAAAAAATTTTTCGAAAAAATGTACTGGGGTGGTTATATTGCAGCACCAAAATTACAAGTAGTGCACAATTTTCACAAAATTTGAAAGTTACATTTTCGGCTAATTATTTTTCAATACATTTTACAATAATTTCAATGCAGCTTGGTCTAGTGGTGACATTACTGTGCTTCCGATTAGGGAGCCCGGGTTTGATCCCTAGATGGGGCAGCACTGTTTGGGCACAGTGCTTTAAATGCTGCAGCCTAGCCCAACCCCGGCTTTCATCCTTCAGTGGTCGATAAATGGGAACCAAGGCAACTTGGGAAACAGAGTGGAGGGGTTTACTGTGGAAGATCACCCATGGTGGTGAACAGGCATTCCTTGGCTTAACGAGCCTAAAAGATTCTCCCATTCAATACAGGTTTTCTGGGGTGCAAAATACATTGGAAAATATTTAAAAATGATATGATTACTATATATGGCTGTTTAGTCCTCTCTGCGTAGGAAAAAAATGAAAAAAACAAGTAACCAGCACTTTTCAGTTAGAACACAAAATTTTTAATTCACTTATACGATGCTATAAATTCACATTTTCAGGTTTTAGAGGGCGCTGATTCTAATGGAATACATTTCTAATATGCCAGATCATTGCTACTTCTATTTTTCGGCGTAATTTGGCAAATTTTGGTGCTAGCACCAAATTTCGTACCCATCACCAAAAAGTACAAGTTTGCGATGTCCAGTGCTGTTTTTATTGATTCCATCGGATTCAGGACCCTCATAAACCCGTATAACGCAATAAACAAGGTGATACTATCTACTGATCAATTTGCATATTTTCCAAAATTTGGTGCTGGCACAACAATTTTCACCCACCGGCGAAAAATACAAGTTTGAGAACTCTTATGAAATTTTTACTGATTCCATTGAATTCAGAACCATCACAAACCCGTATAACGCAAGAAACAAGGTGACACAATCAATTGATATATTTGATGGTTTACAAAATTTGGTGCTAGCACCACATTTTGCACCCACATCCGAAAAATACAAGTTTGAGATGTCTAGTTCGATAATTATATATTCCATTGAATTCAGAACAGCCATATAAACCTCTTAAACGCAAGATTTAAATTGTCACAAGGAATTTTATCTATTGAATGGATTTTCAAAATTTCTTGCTAGCACCAAAATTTGCACACAGCACCGAAAAATACAAGTTTGATACGCTTGGTGCAACTCGTATATATTTCATCGAATCCAGAACCCCAAAAAACTCCAATTGCGTAAAAAAAAAGTTTCAAACAATCAATTTACAAAATTGACATATTTCAAAATTTGGTGCTGGCACCAAAATTTGGCACCCACCGAAAAAAACAAGTTTGAAATTTCTAAATCAATTTATATGAATTCCATCTAATTTCTAACACCAAAAAACCGGTGTAAATCAAAAATAGAGATGTTACAATTCATATTTAATGAAATGTAAAAAAACGTCTCAAAAAAGTGCCAAAAGTAGGGTTAAAAAATGGTGCTATAACTCGAAAAGTACCCAATATTTTTGAAAACGGTTTTCACTACTAGGAAGACAATAGATTTTTAGGAAAAGTCATACAATTTCAGATTCCCAACTGCGTTTGTTTCAGAATTATAATAAAAAAACCACGGGGGGGGGTCATATTGACCCCCCCCCCCCCCCCGGGTTTAATAGGGTTAAAACACATAATCTGTCGTAGCTGACGTCAGACTGCATGTGTTTTAGCAAATTTGCTAAACTTTCCCCCTACTACTTACCTACTAAGTTTGGTTCGATTTCGAACCAGCGATGCCTAGATATTCGCGTTCAAACATTTACCAGACAGACAGAAGGACAGGCCTAATTTGCCCTATATGAACCGTATGCCAAGGCTCGCCAACTACGTGTCTCACCCCACATTATACAGGAAAGTAGAAATATGGAAAGAGGCAATAATTTTCGGGGCTTGTTAGATCATCAAAGTTCTAATTAATACATGTACCCCCTAGCTAACTTTATATACCTTATAGGAATATCTATATATTAATTTTTGGATATTAAATTTATATTTAAATATTAATTATGGATGGGCATTTTGAATTTTCACAAATGGTGGGCGGCCACTTCCCAGACTTCTCCAGACATATATTATTGTCTATATATTATTATATTATATTATTGACATATTATATTGTAGTATATTACATGCCACATATTGATAATTAGTGTTTCGGTTATTGAATTAGCCCAAACGATCTTCCTAGGATTGAATTATTACTTAGTTTAGAGTTATTTAGAAGGCATCAAAAACCCTACAACTTCAACCGTTTCGGATGGTACATCGTAAAAGTTCCCTCAATGTATCTAAAGGTTCGCCCCTGGGATCTAAGGTTTGCCCCAAGAATCTAAAGGTTCGCACCAATTATTTTAAGGTTCACCCCTGGGGTCTACGGGTTTGCCCCTAGGACCTAAATGTTCGCCCCAATTATTTTAAGGTTCGCCCCTGGGGTCTAAGGCTTCGCCCCAAGGATGCTTGTTTCTGAGATAATTTTTTTTAAATACATTATTTCCAAATTACAAATAATACTCTGTATTGAATTCCACTAGTTTTTTTTAAGGTTATAAATATAGAATATGATATTAAGATCTTAATTGTATTCAATCACACTTTACAGTCTTTAGTAAACATTTCTCTAAACTCGATAACAACAAAGTTAAGTGAAGGTACCTTCCGAGTTGCCTAATGTGTAATTATAATGACATATCAACTCATTGACACTCCCAAGAATGGAACCACAACAGCTTAAAACTAACTGATCACTGGAAATTTATCATTATATTTTGTTAGATCTATTATTATTATTATATGAAGCAGTGACAGTCTTGTCTGACAGATCATATTATTATTTTATATATCTGGAATTCACACAAACAGAAAATGATATACATAAATACATTCCCGACACCACTCCCTTACCTAGAACCTGTACAATGACAATTTACGTATGAAACGAACTGGAATATGTCCAACCAATAACATGTTTATTAACATGAAGTTCGGTTTCAGAAATTATATCAATTTATATTGTCATTCGGTTAAATAAACATTGAGAATATATCATAAAGATAGCCTGAATGCAGTAGGTCTTAATATAAATGAGATACATCTACGTTATTATTGTTTTTGAAATTTGCTATATAATTTATTCGGATATTGTCCTTACATATCCATACATACACTTTCAACTGTCAATGCTAAGGAGATGTTTGTTCAGGAATTTATTCGGCATCCATTGCTGATAGACGAACATCAGTTTGATATCGGCGTCTATGTCCTAATAGCATCAGTTGATCCTCTACGTGTTTACGTCTACGAAGCTGAATGTCAGTGTCGGTTTGCTTTGTCTCCACACGAACCGCTAGACCCAAACGATATGTCAGTATGTCATACTTGGAGATAATTAAACACCATTTTTTTTTTGAGTGTGGGAAATGCCCTCATCCTCCGCATACATGGGAGAATATGAAGGTTTTGACAAAAAACGTAGACGCCTTTTGAATCAAATTTTAGCAGATTAGGTAGTGGATGTCAATAGTATTTGGATGAAAATTTGCGAAATAATAGCTACGGTTGTTTCTAAAAGTTATACTAATATGATAACAAAAGCAGCAACACTTAAACTTTCCCCTCATCATTTCTTTGAGTTTACCAGATTTGACTTCAATATAGATGCTGAGCATAAAGTCTACCTTATGGAAGCTAATATGTCACCACATCTTTCTCCAGTACCAAATGCAGAAAATTTTATCATGTATCACCAGATTTTACACCACGCCTTCAAGCTACTCCGATTAACTGTCTCCCAACTCAGTAAACATACACAAGAAAACTTTCAGTATGAGGTTCCAAAATATCCAGGATGAAAATGGTTATCTCGGTTCATATATAATAAAATTCATTGTCATGAAATTTCTATATTTCTAAAGTTCTAAATTTCTTTGTAATTATCTTTACTACTTACATGTAAGAGTCTGTGGCCTCTTTTAGAGGGCGCTAGATTCAGTATTTATTGTTTGATTTAAGTCAGATCTAATGTTGTCGATACGAATTTTGAGAGGCCCTCATGCCCCCTTGTTTTTTTAACTATCCTTGATAATGAAACTGTCTCTTTTGGCTAATTGTATTAATTGCAATGAAAACAAATACCAGTAAATGTACAAATTGCCGAGTGAGTGTCAGTGAAAAATGTCTGTTATTCATCGTGGGGTTAAAAGGGAATAAAGCTATTTGGTTTCATGTAGGCCTAATTAATAACTTTTTAAACCTCCCTCCCTTCTCTCGAAATCACTGAACCTCTGTGCAATATTTCCTCGTCGTTTGTGTATTGCATTGCTTCCGGTCGATCCTGTTCGTTGTTCGGTCGGGAGGTTTTCTCTATGTTGTCGTTTCGCTGTTATCCAACCTTCACGTCCTTCAAGGTTGCTCGCTTTTTCTCTACACACCACAATAGGAAATTTTTCTCAAATATACCTAAAATTGTGGAAATCCTCATCATCTTTGAGGTTCACTGGACTTTACATATACAAGGCACTGTAAACAGTTACTGTACACTTTATTTTATTACGTGGGGAAATGGTGTGGATAGGATTTTGAAACAGAGAGTCGTCATGTTTTAAGTACTTTAACATTGTTCAGAAGGCCTACCGCACTCTGTCTTAATTTCTTTAAAATATTTTGATTAGAATAAAGTTTTAGGGAAATATAATTAACTAATTAATATGAAGTACAAACGGTCAGTATCTATCTATATTAATTCGATACACCCCCAGGCGGGGTAAATGGAAACCAGTAAAATTTATGTACATATCTATCTATACAGTATCTATCTATACATAAGTATAATAATGGGGATTTTACAGGTAAGCTACAAGTAGTACAAGTAATTTCTCATCCTACAACTGACCGTATTATTTGAATAGAAAAAGTAATTCATAAGATTAACAATCTTGATGTAGTATATTCATTTTAATTAATTTCATCCGCCACACTCGTTGTGTAAATGTAATTAAATAAAACGAACAATATCCTTGCTATTGGTGGGCGAAATGTAATTAAAAACCAATGAATAGATTCCCAAGCATCATTACATAGTCGTTGCTAATTACATTAATCAACTATCTTACTATTCAGATATTAGCACCTGAGCCTGAAAACCTTTTTAGAAAAAGATAGAACATTTTACACTGTTGGTAATTCTGCGCAGTTATACCTTTTAACAAACCATAGACATACCACTGTTGTTGTAAGGGATTGCACATGTTACTCTTACACTATTCTGGAGTTACAGTTAGCACCAACATTGTTAGCCGAGTGATGCACCCATTTCTCATTTTAGCCAAGATGATTTGGAAAAACAACGCCTATCATTCTAAGACACATTCAGTCACTGAATTCTCATTCAAATACGTATTCGTATACGTATACGTATTCGTATACGTATTCATATATGAATTCGTATACGTATTCATATACGTATTCGTATACGTATTCATATACGTATTCGTATACGTATTAATATACGTATTCGTATACGTATTAATATACGTATTCGTATACGTATTCATATACGTTTTCATATACGTATTCATATACGTATTCGTATACGTATTCGTATACGTATTCATATACGTATTCGTATACGTATTCATATACGTATTCGTATACGTATTCATATACGTATTCGTATACTATTAATATACGTATTCGTATACGTATACGTATTCATATACGTATTCATATACGTATTCATATACGTATTCGTATACGTATTCGTATACGTATTCATATACGTATTCATATACGTATTAATATACGTATTCGTATACGTATTCATATACGTATTC
>JAUCBJ010006545.1:0-14119 GCA_032718475.1 Nemertoderma westbladi | reverse complement strand
TTGACAGAATTAATCATTCCGTTTAAATCCTTAAATTCATAATTACGACCAGTTCTTGGACTACTCAGGAAGAAGTTCATCAGGCTCAGTTCCTTGAGTTGTTCCATGTACTACAAATGTCTGGATGGTCGCTGGTTCTTTATTATATTTTAGTGTAATTTTCGGTCTTGTTTTCTTTTTGGCAGTTTTTGAAGTTGATGGGATCGTTGACTTCAATTTTAATCTCCGGAATAAATGTCTAAAATAATAGACACCCTTTATACTTTCCTGGTTTCCTAATAACTTTTCTGGGCTCAATAAATCTCCATAAATATCTGCTGGAAACAAAGTAACTGTTTCATCATCAACATGTACAGTTTTAACGAGGTGTTTTTATCATTTTCGAATAAACTGGATGTTCTAGATATTTTGATAGAGATTCTTTATCCAAACTATTCACGGTTATTCCCCTTCTTTCTGCCATCGCTTTTACATGCGGATTTGCTTCCATAAACATTTCTAAAATCCTTTGATACTCATCCTGATCAACGCTTTGTGGATGACCTGATTCAAAATAATGAATTCTTTTATCACTAATCGCAATGGATCGACATATTTCGCCACATGTTGGATGCTGATCACGAAAGAAAGTCATAATACCGGCAATTCCCAGATTCCCAATGCCATACTTTTTCTTCTCGGCAATGGAATGTATCTGGGGATCAGTGAGGATAATAAACTTGATATTTGGGTAACAAAATCCTTGAATATCCGTCACGATTTCTTTTCCTCCTGATATTACATAAGTAAAGTGAGAAAAACAAGCTCCAAATTCGCCATCTTCTGAATGGTCTTGGTACTGAAAATTATTAGACAACTTGCGATAATCAAATGAGTTATAATTTTCAATATTTATGAACTTCGTTTTTACCGACTTACAAGGAAAGTCTAATTGAAGACATTTAACTTTTAAAAAATGAAATTTCATAATTTTAGTTTGAAGAATATTCAACTTATTCGATTGGAGTGACATTTGTATGGCATAATTACTAGCAGTTCTTTGAGATGCGACTTCATCTAGGTACAATTTTTTACATTGTTGAATGTCTTTACAATCAACTTGTTCGGATTTAAACAACTTTCCGATGATGGTTTCTTCAATATCATCTGCCACTGTTAAACTTAGGGCATTTACCCAAAAAGGAATTCTTTGGCTACCTTTAGTTTCAGTTGCTACCTCATTCCCGATATGAATGATGTACTCAGAGCCTATTATTTCTCCCGAAGTTCCAATGTACAGGTACTTTGCCGTTTGAACAATAGGTGAGTAGTTGGAAATGAACTGCCATGAATCCAAATAGTTGTTGAAGATATTAAAGCATTCATCCCATTTCCTAGGGGATTCAATGCTGTATACACGATACAAAATTTCAGTCTTTCTATTACAAATAAAGCCCTCTTTTAACCAGGGGTGGATTAGTTCATATATATCGCTTATACACTTATGTAATTCAGTGTAACATTGTATTATATAGCAATATGATCGATGAACAAATGTATTTCTCTCATTCAGATTCCATGCCACATCAGTACAGAAACACAAAACTTTGAGTAATCTCGTTGTTATGTCTGTATTGTTAAAAGCCTTAAAACGGTGATATAAATCTCGAAAGGTGTATATGAGTGAGTACCATCGCCGTTGCATTGGGGTCAATTGGTTTAATTTTGGTTGCTCGGTTGTTAGGTAATTTTCTTCTTTTATAAATCGATGAGAACATAACCAAAAATAGATTAGTCGCAAATTCGGTACTTCTTTAATTAAAATCAATGACATTGTGGCTTTCAAACAAAATTGTAAGGTAATTTTTGCAAGATCGCCATATTCGGGATTAGTTAGAAAAGGTAAATTGAGACATTTGGTTAACATATCAAAGAGTAACTCTGTGGTTAAACATTGTAATGACTTTATGGTATTGTCTGTAATGGTTCCATTTATCTTCCCTGAATTATGAATTTCAGCTAAACAATGGAGAATAGCCTTATAACTTTGTGCTAAAATATGAACATGCATACGAACGAATGAGTTACCAAGAGTTGTCATTGATGGCAATACCTTTATAATTCTTTCAATATGATCAATTGGTTGACCTTCTGATTCCATCTTCACAAGTAATAGCAAGGATTGACCATTGATAATCTCCGAATCGTTAAAGAGTTTATTAAAAAATAATTTTGGGAATTTCACAAATTTCAACAATTCATAATTTCCTTTTTCTTCTATCATTGTGAATGTCATACTTCCAATAAACAAAAACTGACTTGGAATATGAGAATTATACTTCTCAAGCCATGGAAATACTTTTTCGGTTTTGCCATAAAATTCTTCTCCATGTAACTTAGAAGTTGATATCACATACATGAAAACAATAATGATCAACCACATATGGACTTCTTGCATACCATTCCCGTCACATCGGCAATGTATTTCACACATAAGTAGACTCTCGATTATTTCATACTCAGTTTTATATTCCGTTGTTTCTCCATTATTATTTAATCTCTGATCGGAGTTACTGTTCAAAATATCATATAAGTTATAATATTCATCTGGATTCTCTGCATCCGATTTCAGCCACATATCAGGAATATATTCCCATCTTTCATCAATAGCTTTGATGATTAATTTACGAATTTCAGGGTGAATATTATGTAATAAATCCGTGCTGGACATGGTCTTCAGTTGTAGCAGCTCTGAATCTTAAAAAAATAATTATTATCAATTTAAACGTCAACAAATAAGGGTTACACAAAACCGCGTCTTTTGAGAAGTGTTTTCTTTTTTGTTCTATTTTGTTAATATCTAACAAAATAATATACAACATAAAATGAATGTATGCAGGCCTATGTTTATACTGTAGTTTACGAGATGGTTTCAAGTCCCTTGGCAGGGGAAAAATTGTCCACAGAGGCCAATTGTACTGATCCTATATCAAAGCACCTTAAACGTGTAACATCTTGTTTGAATACACAGTATTATCGATAATTTCCCGACTCTATAGTTCAAGTTTAGGATTTACGATTGCACTTATACTCCAGAAGGGACCTGCTACATGGAGAGCTGCTACATGATAATGGAAGATCGAGGTAGCGTGACCTCTAGTACTCACTGCGTTGTTGTTGTTGTTGTTAATTTCCACTTGGGTTTTGGTTTAAGGCTTCATACGGAGCAGTGGCGAAGTTGGTAGAGCGTTGGACTTGGAATCACCGGTCTTCAGTTCAGCCTTCCAGATCTAGAGAGTGAACAACGCAATTGGTCATAAGCATAAATGAGGTGCCACCAGTGGCTGCGTTGACCCTCTTAAAGGCTCATCATCATCTGGAGCAAGTGGAGAGGATGGTGTACCCTTGAGGTTTTTAAAATACCCGTGTTTATGGAGCTCATCCACGAGAAAAAAAAACAAATAAGTTGGTACCAGTTTCCAAGAAGGGAAACCTAACACACTATTTTCGAGGAATCTCATTGATCTCGATTGCTGCAAAGCTATACAATGGAATTCTATTAAATCGCATCAGGGATCCCATTGGGAGACTGCTACGTGGAAATCAAAATAGGCTCCGTAGAGGCCGTGGGACCATGGAGCCCATTTAGAAGTATTAGTGTGACACACTTACACCATTTTTGCTCATAATTGTAATTTATTATGCTCTACGAAAGTTCTTAGACACTCTTAATAAAGGTGGGGGTGATGGTAACACCTTATACTGTACTCGGCAGCATGGTATATTGCCGGACGAGGCAGATGGTAATTTCCCAATGGATGCTCATGAGTAGAGTGCTTTCATTTATCTTCTCTTCTGAGTACACTCCACTGCGACCTGCATCTGTCAGCAGGGTGCAGTGCATGGCCCCAGAGATGAGCTGCATTGCCCGTGGTGGGTCATGCGCATCAGAGTAGATGAGGGTGATGGTGCCCAATTTCAATTTCAATTTCAATTTATATTTATTTCACTATCATCGTAAAAAATACAACATATCTGTTTATTATATAGACCCCATCACCGCACTATTTTACAAAAATCTAACAAAGTTTTGATGGTGATGAATTGGGTTAATGTTTAGTACTGTATGATAAAGATGATAGCCTGGTTGGATGCAAATAGCATGTTGCTAGTGAACGCAGCCAACCAGTGAAATATGAATGATGTAGGTATGGTATGCTATTGTATTTCTTAGATACAAGATTTCGGAGGGGGGGGGGGGGGGTGGGGGCTTGGGCGGTGGAAAGGGGATGGGATGGGTGGGGTGGGGGGCGTGGGGGGAGGGGGGGTGTCGTGGGCGTGGTACTTGCACATGTTTAAATGTTCGTAAGTTCCAACTTACGAATTTTAGTTTACGTTTGACTCGAGTTGCTCTAATCTGTGGCGCAATCCTATGGGGAGATGAAAGTATTAATTTATTTATTAATATTTGTAGTCTAGTCAATGTCTAGTCTGTCGTGATTAATTTATCAAATCATGTTGGCTATTAAAAATCTTTTGTAATGCTTCGAGAAGCATTGCTTTGTTAGATATTGTCGTATATGGTAGGGGATATCGTTCCAGATTGTGGGGCCTAGAAAACTCATGGATTGTTGTGCTACTGTGAGTCTACATAGAGGCAGATAAAATTTATTTTGTGTAACTGACCGGGTATTATGAGAGTGAATGGTTGCGGTTTTCTTAAACAATTGACCGAGATCAGATGACGGGCTAATATTGTGATAGTGGATATCATACATGAAAACGGCAACTTGATGTTTGAAAAGAAGATGTAAAGGAAGAATATTTAATGATTTGTATAAAGGTACTGAAGATTCTTGCTAGTGACTAAATGTTATGCATCTGAGTAGTTTGTTTATTTTTATTCTCAAGGGTTTTAGAGTGGAAGCATGGGCGCTTCCCCAGAGTAGAAGTCCATAGTTTAGGTAGGGGTGTATTAAGCTAAAATAGAGTTGACGTAGTATATGTAGGGGAAATATATGTCGTAGTTTGTAGAAGATACCGCAATTCCTTGATATCTTTTTAGTTACGTAATTGACATGAGCTTTCCAAGATAAGTTTTTGTCCACCCAGATACCCAGAAATTTTGTAAAATTTGTATATGTAATGGTGCTAGATTTTATATGCAGTATGGGTAACTGTCAACTCTGACTCTACAAGTCTGACTCTATAACCTGTAGAATGGCAAACCAGAGCGCGGTATTTGCCCGAGAGCTTGGACGGCAAGAAAGAACGTCTAAGAGCTGGGTCGGCAAGAAAGCACGTCTAAGAGCTGGGTCGGCAAGAAAGCACGTCTAAGAGCTGGTTCAGCAAGAAAGCACGTCTAAGAGCTGGGTCGGCAAGAAGCACGTCTAAGAGCTGGGTCGGCAAGAAAGCACGTCTAAGAGCTGGGTCGGCAAGAAAGCACGTCTAAGAGCTGGGTCGACAAGAAAGCACGTCTAAGAGCTGGGTCGGCAAGAAAGCACGTCTAAGAGCTGGGTCGGCAAGAAAGCACGTCTAAGAGCTGGGTCGGCAAGAAAGCACTTCTAAGAGCTGGGTCGGCAAGAAAGCACGTCTAAGAGCTGGGTCGGCAAGAAAGCACGTCTAAGAGCTGGGTCGGCAAGAAAGCACGTCTAAGAGCTGGGTCGGCAAGAAAGCACGTCTAAGAGCTGGGTCGGCAAGAAAGCACGTCTAAGAGCTGGGTCGACAAGAAAGCACGTCTAAGAGCTGGGTCGGCAAGAAAGCACGTCTAAGAGTTGGGTCGACAAGAAAGCACGTCTAAGAGCTGGGTCGGCAAGAAAGCACGTCTAAGAGCTGGGTCGGCAAGAAAGCACGTCTAAGAGCTGGGTCGGCAAGAAAGCACGTCTAAGAGCTGGGTCGGCAAGAAAGCACGTCTAAGAGCTGGGTCGGCAAGAAAGCACGTCTAAGGGCTGGGTCGGCAAGAAAGCACGTATAAGAGCTGGGTCGGCAAGAAAGCACGTCTAAGGGCTGGGTCGGCAAGAAAGCACGTCTAAGAGCTGGGTCGGCAAGAAAGCACGTCTAAGAGCTGGGTCGGCAAGAAAGCACGTCTAAGAACTGGGCCGGCAAGAAAGCACGTCTAAGAGCTGGGTCGGCAAGAAAGCACGTCTAAGAGCTGGGTCGGCAAGAAAGCACGTCTAAGAGCTGGGTCGGCAAGAAAGCACGTCTAAGAGCTGGGTCGGCAAGAAAGCACGTCTAAGAGCTGGGTCGGCAAGAAAGCACGTCTAAGAGCTGGGTCGGCAAGAAAGCACGTCTAAGAGCTGGGTCGGCAAGAAAGCACGTCTAAGAGCTGGGTCGGCAAGAAAGCACGTCTAAGAGCTGGGTCGGCAAGAAAGCACGTCTAAGAGCTGGGTCGGCAAGAAAGCACGTCTAAGAGCTGGGTCGGCAAGAAAGCACGTCTAAGAGCTGGGTCGGCAAGAAAGCACGTCTAAGAGCTGGGTCGGCAAGAAAGCACGTCTAAGAGCTGGGTCGGCAAGAAAGCACGTCTAAGAGCTGGGTCGGCAAGAAAGCACGTCTAAGAGCTGGGTCGGCAAGAAAGCACGTCTAAGAGCTGGGTCGGCAAGTAAGCACGTCTAAGAGCTGGGTCGGCAAGAAAGCACGTCTAAGAGCTGGGTCGGTAAGAAAGCACGTCTAAGAGCTGGGTCGGCAAGAAAGCACGTCTAAGAGCTGGGTCGGCAAGAAAGCACGTCTAAGAGCTGGGTCGGCAAGAAAGCACGTATAAGAGCTGGGTCGGCAAGAAAGCACGTCTAAGAGCTGGGTTGGCAAGAAAGCACGTCTAAGAGCTGGGTCGGCAAGAAAGCACGTCTAAGAGCTGGGTCGGCAAGAAAGCACGTCTAAGAGCTGGGTCGGCAAGAAAGCACGTCTAAGAGCTGGGTCGGCAAGAAAGCACGTGTAAGAGCTGGGTTGGCAAGAAAGCACGTCTAAGAGCTGGGTCGGCAAGAAAGCACGTCTAAGAGCTGGGTCGGCAAGAAAGCACGTCTAAGAGCTGGGTCGGCAAGAAAGCACGTCTAAGAGCTGGGTCGGCAAGAAAGCACGTCTAAGAGCTGGGTCGGCAAGAAAACACGTCTAAGAGCTGGGTCGGCAAGAAAGCACGTCTAAGAGCTGGGTCGGCAAGAAAGCACGTCTAAGAGCTGGGTCGGCAAGAAAGCACGTCTAAGAGCTGGGTCGGCAAGAAAGCATGTCTAAGAGCTGGGTCGGCAAGAAAGCACGTCTAAGAACTGGGTCGGCAAGAAAGCACGTCTAAGAGCTGGGTCGGCAAGAAAGCACGTC
Source organism: Nemertoderma westbladi (assembly GCA_032718475.1). Classification (NCBI taxonomy): domain Eukaryota; kingdom Metazoa; phylum Xenacoelomorpha; order Nemertodermatida; family Nemertodermatidae; genus Nemertoderma; species Nemertoderma westbladi. The sequence continues at coordinate 6,835 of JAUCBJ010006545.1, read as the reverse complement.
TAAGAGCTGGGTCGGCAAGAAAGCACATCTAAGAGCTGGATCGGCAAGAAAGCACGTCTAAGAGCTGGGTCGGCAAGAAAGCACGTCTAAGAGCTGGGTCGGCAAGAAAGCACGTCTAAGAGCTGGGTCGGCAAGAAAGCACGTCTAAGAGCTGGGTCGGTAAGAAAGCATGTCTAAGAGCTGGGTCGGAAAGAAAGCACGTATAAGACCCGGGTCGGCAAGAAAGCACGTCTAAGGGCTGGGTCGGCAAGAAAGCACGTCTAAGAGCTGGGTCGGCAAGAAAGCACATCTAAGAGCTGGATCGGCAAGAAAGCACGTCTAAGAGCTGGGTCGGCAAGAAAGCACGTCTAAGAGCTGGGTCGGCAAGAAAGCACGTCTAAGAGCTGGGTCGGCAAGAAAGCACGTCTAAGAGCTGGGTCGGTAAGAAAGCATGTCTAAGAGCTGGGTCGGAAAGAAAGCACGTATAAGACGCGGGTCGCAGAAGCCCGGCTCTAAAGATGACAGCCACATTACTCTCGTTAGTTTTACTATCGATATGTTTACTCTCATTATTTTTACTCTCGTTATTTTTACTCTCGTTAGTTTTACTATCGATATGTTTACTCTCGTTATTTTTACTCTCGTTATTTTTACTCTCGTTATTTTTACTCTCGTTATTTTTACTCTCGTTAGTTTTACTATCGATATGTGTACTCTCGTTATTTTTACTCTCGTTATTTTTACTATCGATATGTTTACTCTCGTTAAATTTTACTCTCGTTATTTTTACTATCGATATTTTTACTCTCGTTATTTTTACTCTCATTATTTTTACTATCGATATATTTACTCTCGTTATTTTTACTCTCATTAGTTTTACTATCGATATGTTTACTCTCGTTATTTTTACTCTCGTTATTTTTACTCTCATTAGTTTTACTATCGATATGTTTACTCTCGTTATTTTTACTCTCGTTATTTTTACTCTCATTTGTTTTACTATCGATATGTTTACTCTCGTTATTTTTACTCTCGTTATTTTTACTATCGATATGTTTACTCTCATTATTTTTACTCTCGTTATTTTTACTATCGATATTTTTACTCTCATTATTTTTACTCTCGTTATTTTTACTATCGATATGTTTACTCTCGTTATTTTTACTCTTGTTAGTTTTACTATCGATATGTTTACTCTCGTTATTTTTACTCTCGTTATTTTTACTCTCGTTATTTTTACTCTCGTTATTTTTACTCTCGTTATTTTTACTCTCGTTATTTTTACTCTCGTTATTTTTACTCTCGTTATTTTTACTATCGATATGTTTACTCTCGTTATTTTTACTCTCGTTATTTTTACTATCGATATGTTTACTCTCGTTATTTTTACTATCGATATGTTTACTCTCGTTATTTTTACTCTCGTTATTTTTACTATCGATATTTTTACTCTCGTTATTTTTACTCTCGTTATTTTTACTATCGATATTTTTGCTCTCGTTATTTTTACTCTCGTTATTTTTACTATCGATATTTTTACTCTCGTTATTTTTACTCTCGTTAGTTTTACAATCAATATGTTTACTCTCGTTATTTTTACTCTCGTTATTTTTACTATCGATATGTTTACTCTCGTTAAATTTTACTCTCGTTAAATTTTACTCTCGTTATTTTTACTCTCGTTATTTTTACTATCGATATGTTTACTCTCGTTAAATTTTACTCTCGTTATTTTTACTATCGATATTTTTACTCTCGTTATTTTTACTCTCGTTATTTTTACTATCGATATTTTTACTCTTGTTATTTTTACTCTGGTTATTTTTACTATCGATATGTTTACTCTCGTTATTTTTACTCTCGTTAGTTTTACTATCGATATGTTTACTCTCGTTATTTTTACTCTCGTTAGTTTTACTATCGATATTTTTACTATCGATATTTTTACTCTCGTTATTTTTACTATCGATATTTTTACTCTCGTTATTTTTACTATCGATATTTTTACTCTCGTTATTTTTACTCTCGTTATTTTTACTATCGATATTTTTACTCTCGTTATTTTTACTCTCGTTATTTTTACTATCGATATGTTTACTATCGATATTTTTACTCTCGTTATTTTTACTCTCGTTATTTTTACTGTCGATATTTTTACTCTCGTTATTTTTACTCTGGTTATTTTTACTATCGATATGTTTACTCTCGTTAAATTTTACTCTCGTTATTTTTACTCTCGTTATTTTTACTATCGATATTTTTGCTCTCGTTATTTTTACTCTCGTTATTTTTACTATCGATATGTTTACTCTCGTTATTTTTACTCTCGTTAGTTTTACTATCGATATTGTTACTCTCGTTATTTTTACTATCGATATTTTTACTCTCGTTATTTTTACTCTCGTTATTTTTACTATCGATATTTTTACTCTCGTTATTTTTACTCTCGTTATTTTTACTATCGATATTTTTACTCTCGTTATTTTTACTCTCGTTATTTTTACTATCGATATTTTTACTCTCGTTATTTTTACTCTCGTTAGTTTTACTATCGATATTTTTACTCTCGTTATTTTTACTCTCGTTATTTTTACTATCGATATTTTTACTCTCGTTATGTTTACTCTCGTTATTTTTACTCTCGTTATTTTTACTATCGATATGTTTACTCTCGTTAAATTTTACTCTCGTTATTTTTACTATCGATATTTTTACTCTCGTTATTTTTACTCTCGTTAGTTTTACAATCGATATGTTTACTCTCGTTATTTTTACTCTCGTTAGTTTTACTATCGATATTGTTACTCTCGTTATTTTTACTATCGATATTTTTACTCTCGTTATTTTTACTCTCGTTATTTTTACTATCGATATTTTTACTCTCGTTATTTTTACTCTCGTTATTTTTACTATCGATATTTTTACTCTCGTTATTTTTACTCTCGTTATTTTTACTATCGATATTTTTACTCTCGTTATTTTTACTCTCGTTAGTTTTACTATCGATATTTTTACTCTCGTTATTTTTACTATCGATATTTTTACTCTCGTTATTTTTACTCTCGTTATTTTTACTCTCGTTATTTTTACTATCGATATTTTTACTCTCGTTATTTTTATTCTCGTTATTTTTACTATTGATATTTTTACTCTTGTTATTTTTACTATCGATATTTTTACTCTCGTTATTTTTACTCTCGTTATTTTTACTATCGATATTTTTACTCTCGTTATTTTTACTCTCGTTATTTTTACTATCGATATTTTTACTCTCGTTATTTTTACTATCGATATTTTTACTCTCGTTATTTTTACTCTCGTTATTTTTACTATCGATATGTTTACTCTCGTTAAATTTTACTCTCGTTATTTTTACTATCGATATTTTTACTCTCGTTATTTTTACTCTCGTTAGTTTTACAATCGATATGTTTACTCTCGTTATTTTTACTCTCGTTAGTTTTACTATCATTATTTTTACTATCGATATTTTTACTCTCGTTATTTTTATTCTCGTTATTTTTACTATTGATATTTTTACTCTTGTTATTTTTACTATCGATATTTTTACTCTCGTTATTTTTACTCTCGTTATTTTTACTATCGATATTTTTACTCTCGTTATTTTTACTCTCGTTAGTTTTACTATCGATATTTTTACTCTCGTTATTTTTACTCTCGTTATTTTTACTATCGATATTTTTACTCTCGTTATTTTTATTCTCGTTATTTTTACTATTGATATTTTTACTCTCGTTATTTTTACTCTCGTTATTTTTACTCTCGTTATTTTCACTATCGATATTTTTACTCTCGTTATTTTTATTCTCGTTATTTTTACTATTAATATTACTCTCGTTATTTTTACTCTCGTTAGTTTTACTATCGATATGTTTACTCTCGTTATTTTTACTCTCGTTATTTTTACTATCGATATTTTTACTCTCGTTATTTTTATTGTTAGCTTATTCAATCCCGCTAACACCCCTTAAAGTTTAGCCAATAAGCAATATTGGGAGCCACGAGATTGGGTAATTAACCAACTCGTGCCATCCCAATAAGAATGGGAAGGAAACACACAATGAGGGTCAGGGGCCAAACCCCTAACCCAGAGAGAACAGGTGGAGTGAACGGGAACACTCCAAAGGGCGCCAACAAGGGTATCAACCACTCAGAGGGGGGAAAGGCATCGATTAGGTAGAGTGACAAGGCCAACCGTGCAATATAGCCACTTGGCAGTAATCTTTCCATTCAGTTATCTCAGTGCAGTATTAGTGCTAGTTTAGGTTAGTTAGTTTAGTTAGGGAAGAACCGGGACTTTAGTTACCGTATCCCGCCTTCCGTGTACAACAACAATATTATCTCATATCTATATCTGCATCTATATCTCTATACCCAAACATTATATACGACGAACAGCACAAACTCATTCACTCTTTACACACGGCGGGGACGCGTAAACTAACAACGGATAAACCGGGATCCCTCTTGGATCCCGTCATAGTAACTAAAGCCGAGCTGCTGCCCTAGTTAAACTGTAACAACTGCTGCCCTAGCTAGCTGAACTCCACCGATCACCAACCGAGATGAGTCAGTCGGGAGAGATAACACCGACGCGGACCCCGGACGAAGAGCTAACGATCCACGAGGCCGCAACCAGGCGATACAGGCCCACAACGCCGGACCCATCGGTAACGGGTCATCTGGCAGTTCAGGACGAGGGGGGCCTGGAACCCGAGGTCGAGCCGAGAGGAAGAGAGAGCGAGACGGAGGGAGACGGAGACGAGTCGACACGGGACGGGGGTCGACGCACCGGTGTCGCCGGCCAGCCACAGGCCGAGGGCGACGAGCGGCCCACCGAAACGGCGACGGTGGGGCCGATGGTGCGGCCCCGGACGCAGAGAGACGAAGGAGATATCGGTACCGATGTCGCCGGCCAGCTACAGGCCGAGGGCGACGGACGGCCCGCCGGAACGGCGACGGTGGGGCCGCCGGTACGACGTCGAACCCGGAGAGACGGACGAGAGGTCGGCGACGAGGACGTCGGGGTTTCTGAGTGACTTCGATGGGCCTACAACGCGACCCGGAGACTACTAGACGAGGCCAGAAAGGTGAAGACGATAGACGAGGTAAAACTAAAGTCAGGACTAGGTAAGTCGGACAGACATTTATATTATCTGATGCGCTTCGGGCAGAGAGAACTAGCCGAGGAGAGAGCGAAAGGGGTTGCCAGTGAACTGTTCGAACTATGGGAATGTGGGAGTATGGAACCTAGCGTAGCGTCAGTGTACATAGGGCCATACTTGGTCGATGCCCGGGGTATAAAATTAGTGGGTTGGAACAGACCTGAAGGGGGCGAATCCGAGGTTAACCCCGAGGATTCGGCCTCGTCGGTCGGAGGAAGTTCCGGGAAGCGGGGGAAAGTTAGTAGGACGGGGAGGCGAAGGGAGTCCGTCGTGACCGATAAGTCTGCTACATCCTCCGCGAAAGAAAGACTGGTGAGAGAGGCAGGTGCCGCGTACCATCTCGAGCTGATAGAGCAAGGTCAGAGGGAAATGGATAAACGGCTAGAGGAGGGGAGAATGCGGCTAGAGAGGGAAGCGGCATTGATTAGAGAAACCGGAGAGAAGGCCGAAAGGGCTTTGAGAAGCCTTAGGGAGTATGATGAAATAGAGTTGAAGGAACAAGAGGAGCGTATGGCGAGAGAGAAAAGTGAACGCGAGAAACGTGAGGTGAGAGAGAAAAGTGAATGCAAGGAGCGTGAGGCGAAGTGGGAAAGTGAACGAAAGGAACGTGAGGCGGAACGCGAGAAACGTGAGGCGAGGGAGGAAAGTGAACGAAAGGAACGTGAGGCGGAACGCGAGAAACGTGAGGCGAGGGAGGAAAGTGAACGCAGAGAGCGTGAAGCGAGACGAAGGGAGAGCGCTAGGAGAGTAGCAGAGTTGGCTGGCCAGGACGCGCGGGAGTGTGAGAGGAGAATGGCAGAAGCTGAGCGAGAGCAAAAGGAATTAGAGAGACGCCAAAGTGAGCTTTCGGAACATAGGATTAGACACGCGCACGAGTTGCAAATGGTGCGGGCGGGGGCGTCTGAGAGTGAGACTGGCTCGAGTATTTTAGAGGAGCCAGGGGCCGTGGATACATTTATTAATACCCCACTTACAGGGACCGCACGACAGACCCAAAACTGGTGTGACCGTACGGGTGGGGGGGGGGGGGGGGGTAATAATGATAATGGTACAGTAGACGTGGTTAATATTAATAGTACCGTATGGGATAATTCTAATCAAACCTTTATTGCAGGAAATACTTTACCTAGTGGTAGTAATTTAAATTTAAATCAGAACATTCCTAATATTAATGTAGAAAATAATTCTAATATTAATGTAGCTACGCAAAATAATCCAAATAATCAAAGTAATAACCCAAATTCGAACTTACAAGATAATTTAAGTAATGCAATTACACAAAATAATCCAAATAACTTAAATAATTCAGCGAGCCCGAATTTACAAAATAATTCAGATAGTGTAGTCGCGCAAGATAATTCAAATGATTTTATTTCGAACGAACAAATTAATTCCGTTTCCAATACGGGTGCTATTAATGTAAACACGTCGGGCGTGTATGGCCAGACAGATGGGGCCCTGGTAGGCCACGTAGTTAGTAGGCAGGGAGTGGCTGGGTTAGGTAGACCCGGCGAGGGCCTGGTAGGCCACGTAGTTGGTAGGCAGGGAGTGGCTGGGTTGGATGGACCCAGCGAGGGCCTGGTAGGCCACGTAGTTGGTAGGCAGGGAGTGGCTGGGTTGAATAGACCCAGCGAGGGCCTGGTAGGCCACATAGTCGGTAGGCAGGGAGT